>JAXCGZ010011715.1:7500-70000 GCA_037179515.1 Halocaridina rubra
CGGTAGTTCGGTTCCGGGACCCGGCGCGAACCAGGAAAACCGCGGAGTACGATCAGCCTATATGTACATAGATATTTTAATTTATTTTTACGTTTACACTGTATAAACCCTCCCTGTACTGTTAACATACCACCCTTTACTTCATAAATAACAGCATGCAAGCGTAAATTTATATGACATACTCATGTATATAGGTATTTTACAATTATTTTTACGTTTACTGTATAAACCCTCCCTGCACTGTTAAAAAACCACCCTTTACTTTATAAATAACAGCATGCAACGTAAATTTATATGTACGTGATAGGTAAACTTACCTTATCTGTTATGGATAACATTTTCCTTTGCCGCTTATGCTCACTACAAGAAGCCTTAGAAGATGAAGGATGCTTGGGAGGCATTGCAAAGGTTAAAATATGCGAGTAAAAAAATCACAAGCAAATCGTATTAATAAGCACAGCGTGAACGGCGCACACAAGTGGGGCGAGACACTGGAAGATGGTGGAAGCCTTTGTCCGAAACGCTGATAGCGGTATCGTATTTTACATGTTGCAATACTGTTAGTATTTATGTTTTTTACTATGTTTTATTATTCTTAGGCTAAGAAATACGTTTTTTTTTATCAATAAAATCATGAAACTACTGGAAATATAAATATATATGTTAGCTTATGTAGCTGCGACCCCAATACATTGTACACTATCGGACACAAGCAAAACGTTTAATAAGCACAATGTGAACGGCGCACACGTGAGTTAGACTGAACGAGCCTTTGTCAGAAACGCTGATAGCGGTATCGTATTTTACATGTTGCAATACTGTTAGTATTTATGGTTTTTACTATATTTTACTGTTTTATTATTCTTAGGCTAAGAAATACGTTTTTTATATCAATAAAATCATGAAACTACTGGAAATATAAATATATATGCTAGCTCACGTAGCTGCGACCCCAATACATTGTACGCTATCGGACACAAGCAAAATGTTTAATAAGCACAACGTGAACGGCGCACACGTAAGTTAGACTGAACGAGCCTGTGTCAGAAACGCTGATAGCGGTATCGTATTTTACATGTTGCAATACTGTTAGTATTTATGTTTTTTAATATTTTTACTGTTTTATTATTCTTAGGCTAAGAAATAAGTTTTTTTATCAATAAAATCATGAAACTACTGGAAATATAAATATATATGCTAGCTCACGTAGCTGTGACCCCAATACATTGTACGCTATCGGACACTATTTCGCATGATGCAATACTGTGAGTTATACTGTACGTACATATATCTAACTTTATGTTTTTTACTATTTTTTTACTGTTTTATTATTCATAGGCTTGGAAATAAATTTTTTTTTATCAATTAAATAATGAAATTTTTTTTTCAATAAAAAAAATGAAAATACTGAAAATTTTTATTTTTTCAATATTTTAATATTTATGCGTATACCCATAAAATAATTTATAAAAAAAAAAAAACGCGATACAGTGAGAACGCGAACCAAGAAAAGCGATACAGGGGGGGAACACTATATATATATATATATATATATATATGGTAGGAAAAGCCCAGTTCAGTGTTATTAATATATATATATATATATATATATATATATATATATATATATATATATATATATATATATATATATATATACTCCCCAACTTACGAAGGATTTAGGTACCAGAAGTTCATTCATAAGCAGAATTGTTTGTAAGTAGTGTCAAGGTAAAGAAAGTACTATACAGTACTTGGACTAAAGATACTTAACTACTATATAAAGCATAAACTATACAGTAGTGATGAATTTCGATACAGTAATTAAGATATAATAATACAGTACAGTACAGTAATACATAGGTTAATACATGGGTAGATAATGGGTAGGTTTTTGTTTGTATCTGTGAATGTTCATAAGCTGGGGAGCTTCTGTATATATATATATATATATATATATATATATATATATATATATATATATATATATATATATATATATATATATATGCAGAAGCTCTTCTACTTACAAACAACCGAGTTTCAAAACATAAAAGATATGAACAAAAACCTACCCATTATCTATCCATGTATTAATGTATGTATCACTGTACTGTACCACATTATTACATGTAACTAAATTCATTAGTACTGTATACTTTATGTTTTCTGTAGTAGTTAAATGTCTTTATATATATGCAGTAGCTCCCCTACTTACGGAAAACCGAGTTTCGAAATTTCAGATATGAACATGTATTAATGTATGTATCACTGTACAGTACTGCATTATTATATTCTTATTACTGTATCTAAATTCATTAGTACTGTATACTTTATGCTTTATGTAGTAGTTAAATTTATATATATATATATATATATATATATATATATATATATATATATATATATATATATATATATATATATATATATATATACATATATATATACAGTGATCCCCCGCTGTATCGCGTTTCTTGGTTCACGTTCTCACTGTATCGCGTTTTTTTTTGGGGGGGGGGAAATTATTATTTTACTTTTTGGGTATACGCAAAAATATTAAAATATTGAAAAAATAAAAATTTTCAGTATTTTCATTTTTTTATTGAAAAAAAATATTATTTAATTAATAAAAAAATTTATTTCCCAGCCTACGAATAATAAAACAGTAAAAAATAGTAAAAATTTTGATATACGTATGTACAGTTTAACTCACAGAATTGCATCATGTGAAATAGTGTCCGATAGCGTACAATGTCTTGGGGTCGCAGCTACGTGAGCTAGCATATATATTTATATTTCCAGTAGTTTCATGATTTTTAGCCTAAGAATAATAAAACAGTAAAAAATAGTAAAAAACATAAATACTAACAGTATTGCACCACGTAATATACGATACCGGTATCAGTGTTTCGGAAAACGCAGAGGCTCTTACCTACGTGACCTAGTGAATATTAAAATTTTCATTATTTTATTGATAAAATAAGTATTTCCTAGCCTAAGAATAATAAAACAGTAAAAAATAATAAAAAAAACATAGTACTAACAGTATTGCACCATGTAAAATACGATACCGCTATCAGCGTTTCGGAAAACGAAAAGGCTCTCACCTACGTGAGATAGTTCATGGAATGCTATTGGCTGAAAGGTCGGGAGACGACGAATCACAGAATTGTTTTTCAATATGTTCTGTATCATGGGGTCTGATTGGCTTTTTCATTGCAGTTTGCTTTTCCCTCGAATTTCCAATGTGCCGCCTCACTCGCTCAGTCTAACTCACGTGTGCGCCGTTCTCGTTGTGCTTATTAATACGTTTTGCTTGTGATTGTGTTTTCACGCGTAATTTAACCTTTGCAATGCCTTCCAAACGTCCTTCACCTTCTAAGGCTTCTGGTAGTCAGCCTAAGCGGCAAAGGAAAATGTTCACCATTGTAGATAAAGTGAAACTCTTAGATATGTTGAAAGAAGGAAAAAGGTTTGTGGATGTCGATCGCTATTATGGCCTCAATGAATCTACTGTTCGCTATATCAAAAAGGACGAGGCAAAGATCAGGAAAACAGCGAGCATTTCTTTTGATAAATCAGCGAAGAGGGTCGTAACATCCCGCAATAAGGCAGTAGTGCGGATGGAAGCTGCTTTGGCCCTGTGGATTGCTGATTGCAGAAAGAAAAACATCAGCTTAGACACCAATATCATACAAACAAAGGCGAAGAAGCTGTACGAGACATTCGCTGCAAATGATCCCGATGACGACCGTGGAGAGGAGGAGAGAGAAGATATCGACGACCCACAACCAGGACCCTCCAGCGATTCTCCATCGAGGATACAACCATTCGTTGATAGCAAGGGATGGTTCTTCAAATTTCAAAAACGCTATGGCCTAAAAAGCGTTTCAGTGCATGGCGAAGCTGCCTCTGCAGCAAAAAATTATGTCACGAACGACTTCAAGAAAATTATCGCCGAAGGGGAATATGTTCCTAAGCAAGTCTTCAACATTAATGAGACTGGCTTATTTTGGAAGAGAAAGCCATCTCGCACTTTTCTCTTCAAGGACGAAGCTAAAGCCCCGGGATTTAAAGCGCACAAAGATCGCGTTACCCTCATCATGTGCGGGAATGCTGCGGGCTTCATGTTAAAGCCTGGGCTTATCTACAAGTCAAAGAACCCTAGGGCTTTGAAGAACAAGAATAAGAATCTGCTGCCAGTGTATTGGATGCATAACCCTAAGGCATGGATCACGAAAAGCCTCTCATCGGACTGGTTTCACCGATGCTTTATCCCTCAGGTAAAAGTTTATCTTGCGGAAAAAGGCCTTGAATTTAAAGTCCTTCTTTTGATGGATAATGCTGGTGGCCACGCAACCAATCTCCAATACGACAGTGTTCAAGTTGAGTTCCTGCCACCGAATACGACGTCACTGATTCAACCTATGGATCAAGGCATTATTCGTGCGTTCAAGGCCCTCTACACACGAAATGCCCTGGCAAACCTTGTTGAAGCCATGGATTCGGACAAAGACTTCTCAATGAAGACATAATGGCGTAATTACACGACTGCCACATGCCTACAAAATATTCAGAAAGCAATCAAAGAGATGAAGTCGGCCACAATCAATGCCAGCTGGAAGAAATTGTGGCCCGAAGTCATCCATGACTACAAGGGATTTGCTCCTGACGAAGTGCAGAAGTCGGCAGTTGCGAAAGCTGTGAAGTTGGCTGCATTGCTAGGAGGAGAAGGCTTTAAAGATATGACTCCCGAAGATGTGAATGAACTGATTGACTGCCACTCGCAGCCTTTGATTGCTGAAGACTTGTAAGAAATGACGAAATCAGCAAGCGAAGAAGAGGAAGAACTTGAGGAAACGCACGAAGAAATTGAAGAACTTGGCCTTACACTCGAACGTTTGGCAGCCATGTATGAACATTTTAAAGCACTCCAACAACTCTCGCAGGAATATGACGATAATATGGTTCGTTCGGTGACCTTCTGTAATTTTCTCAACGATGCCATGATTCCTTACCATACCATCTTCCAACAAATGAAGAAACAGCGACAGCAACTCCCCATTACCATGTTCTTCTCCCCCAAAAAGCAGCCGTAAAGCTTTTATTGGCTACAAAATAATTTCCTCCAGGGTCAAGAAAGATCATCATCACCTCATTCACGGTAAGTTTACCTATCACGTACATATAAATTTACGTTGCATGCTGTTATTTATAATAATTGTAAAATACCCGTGTACATGAGTATGTCATGTAATTACAACTTCATTCACCGTAATTTTATCTATCACTTTCATGTAAATTTACATTGCTTGCTGTTATTTATAATGTAAAGGGTGTTTTTTTAACAGTGCGGGGAGGGTTTATACAGTACGTAAATGTAAAAATAATTGTAAAATACCTATGTACATGAGTATGTCATGTAATTACCATTTCATTCACCGTAATTTTATCTATCACTTTCAAGTAAATTTACATTGCATGCTGTTATTTATAATGTAAAGGGTGTTTTTTTAACAGTGCAGGGAGGGTTTATACAGTACGTAAACGTAAAAATAATTGTAAAATACCTATGTATGTCACGTCATCATCACCTCATTCACGGTAAGTTTTCCTATCACTTTCATAAAAATTTACGTTGCTTGCTGTTATTTATAATGTAAAGGGTGATTTTTTAACATTGCAGGGAGGGTTTATACAGTACGTAAATGTAAAAATAATTGTAAAATACCTATGTATATCACGTCATTATCACCTCATTCACGGTAAGTTTTCCTATCACTTTCATAAAAATTTACGTTGCTTGCTGTTATTTATAATGTTTAGGATGTTTTTTTTAACAGTGCAGGGAGGGTTTATACAGTAGGTAATCGTAAAAATAATTGTAAAATACCTATGTACATGAGTATGGCATGTAATTACCACCTCATTCACCGTAATTTTATCTATCACTTTCATAGAAATTTACATTGCTTGCTGTTATTTATAATGTAAAGGGTGTTTTTTTAACAGTGCAAGGAGGGTTTATATAGTATGTAAACGTAAAAATAAGTGTAAAATACCTATATACATGAGTATGTCATGTAATTACCACTTCATTCACCGTAATTTTATCTATCACTTTCATATAAATTTACGTTGCTTGCTGTTATTTATGAAGTAAAGGGTGGTTTGTTAACAGTACAGGGAGGGTTTATACAGTGTAAACGTAAAAATAAATTAAAATATCTATGTACATATAGGCTGATCCTACTTAGCGGTTTTCCTGTCTTGTGCCGGGTCCCGGAACCGAACTACCGCAATAAGGGGGGGATTACTGTGTGTATATATATATATATATATATATATATATATATATATATATATATATATATATATATATATATATATATATACCTAGTTCTCAGAATAACGTGGAGATAGGTTCTCAGAATCACGGGTAAATGGAAAATCGCTTGAAATTACGAGTCATTTTCCATAGGAACAATGATAAAGGGCATAGCTCGTTCCACAACCGTCCATAGACACACTATACCAAAGTAATAAGATAAGTAAAATATATTTTATAAGTACATAGCAAAGCAGAAAGACCTGTATTTATTTATATTAACATGCAAACAGTGTACAGGATAAAAGATATACAGATTTACTGTACAGTAAACAAATTAATGCAATCTATTATGCCATTGGCAACAGGCTTACACTGGGACATGTATGGTGGCCAGACACACTATACCAAAGATATAAGATAAGGAAAACGTATTTTATAAGTACATAAAAAAGCAGAAAGACCTGTAGTTATTTATATTAACATGCAAATAGTGTACTGCATAAAAGATATAGATTTACTGTACAGTAAACAAATTAATGCACTCTATTATGCCATTGGCAACAGGCTTACACTGGGACATGTATGGTGGCCAGACACACTATACCAAAGATATAAGATAAGGAAAACGTATTTTATAAGTACATAAAAAAGCAGAAAGACCTGTAGTTATTTATATTAACATGCAAATAGTGTACTGCATAAAAGATATAGATTTACTGTACAGTAAACAAATTAATGCAATCTATTATGCCATTGGCAACAGGCTTACACTGGGACATGTATGGTGGCCAGACACACTATACCAAAGATATAAGATAAGGAAAACGTATTTTATAAGTACATAAAAAAGCAGAAAGACCTGTAGTTATTTATATTAACATGCAAATAGTGTACTGCATAAAAGATATAGATTTACTGTACAGTAAACAAATTAATGCACTCTATTATGCCATTGGCAACAGGCTTACACTGGAACGTGCATGGTGGCTAGGGTTACCAGATAAAGCGGATATTTTTATTTTCAAATGTATGGTACATTTTAAGATATATATTAATTACAAGATGGTAGTACATACTGTAATTTAAATAGCAATATACTTCATCTTTAAGATACTTGAAAAAACTTACCAGCTTACATGTATATTTTTTATATTTATCATTTCTCTCATTCATCTATTCTGGCAACACTCATGGTGGCGGTGAGGACGAGGATGCATACATTTTGTCACATTTCCGTATCAGCTGATGCACCCTCACGCTATTTCCCTTACGATATTATTTCAAAAGTATGTTTGCTGTTTGTTCTTAATGCTTTTTTAAATTTTCTTCATAATATTCGATCGCATTAAGCGGTAGAAGAGGAGTAGGATGCGGGAGAACGAACCTCTATTGGCAAACGTTTTGCAACTTCCGTATCAGCTGATGCACCCTCATACCCTATTTCCCTGACGATATTATATTGAAAATATGTTTGCTGTTTGTTCTTAATGCTTTTTATCAATTTTCTTCATAATATCCGATCGCATTAAGCGGTAGAAGAGGAGTAGGATGCGGGAGAACGAACCTCTATCGGCAAACGTTTTACTTCTTCCGTATCAACTGATGCACCCTCACAATCTATTTCCCTGACGATATTATATTAAAAATATGTTTGCTTTTTGTTCTTAATGCTTTTATTCAATTTTCTTCATAATATCCGATTGCATTAAGTGGTAGAAGAGGAGTAGGATGCGGGAAAACGAACCTCTATTGGCAAACGTTTTGCTACCAGTGCTGCCAGGTCAAGCTGTCAAAAATTCCCTAGATTCGCTTACAAAATTTTCCTATTTGGATCAAATTACTCCCGTTACAGATACATATACAAGGCATATTTCAATATTCAATAGTTAAATACTGCTCATAATCTCATTACATACCTTATTGTTGATCTTTTTGGCAAATATCATCAGTCATAAAATTTAAATGGGCCTTAGTTATTTCCGTGTCTTCAGCAGATGAAGCTTCAAAAGATCTTTTTGCATGTAACATCCCAACTAATGATTCTGAGGTTAAAGAATATCTCGTTTGTGTTTTCATTAAGTTCACTTGTGAAAAATCTCTCTCTCTCTCTGCAACCAATGTATTTTTAAATTTCTTCATCTCAGTTACCACACAGTGTAAAAATATAAAGAATTAGAATAATAAAATAGCTAGTTCTCCAGAATTTCCCTAGATTTTCCCTCTTTCTTTTCTTGATTTTCCCTATATTTTAGTGAATTTTCAAGTTTCTTCCCTGTTTCCCTGTAGCCACCTGAATTTCCCTAAAACAAGGAAATTTCCCCGTACCTGGCAGCCTAGTTTGCTACTTCCGTATCAGCAGATGCACCCTCACACGCTGTTTCCCTGACAATATTATATTAAAAATAACTTTGCTGTTTGTTCTTAATGCATTTTTCAATTTTCTTCATAATATCCGATTATTATTAATATTATTATTATTATTATTATTATTATCATCATCATTATTATTATTATTATTATGACGAGTAACGACGCCTAACGGTAGATATTGGAACTACTGTACGTATTTTAATAAGATATTTATATGCTTTTATTCTTATTTATTGTATAATAACATGATTTTATGTGCTTTTGTTTTTATTTATAGCATTGGGATCCATATCCTCGAACAAAGAAAGTCCTTTTCGATAAATGCAAATGCCTGCTGCATTCTTATTCTTATTCGTATTTGTATTCTTATTCGTATTCTTCTTGTTATTATTATCATTATTATTATTATTATTATTATGACGAGTGACGACGCCTAACGGTAGATCTTGGAACTACTGTACGTATTTTAATAAGATTTTATATGCTTTTATTCTTATTTATTGTACAATAACATCATTTTATTTGCTTTTGTTTTTATTTATTGTACAGTAACATGATTTCATGTGCTTTTAATGGTATTCTAGTGATATTATGATTCCAATATTTGTAGTGGACAATTTTTTTTTTTTAAATATTTTTTTTTGAAAACCGACGTATAATCGAGAACGACTTAACTCAAAACGACTTAAGCCGAGGTATATATATATATATATATATATATATATATATATATATATATATATATATATATATATATATATATATATATATATATATATATATATATATATATAGTCACCGTGGCTCAAGCGGTAGCGTCCGCGACTTTGAGGCGTCAGGTTGAGGGTTCGCGCCCCGTCACGGTCTGAGGTTAGCAAGGGCATGCACTCTGGGTAACGATTTCATCTGCTAAAACAAGTCGTATGCAAGAAGGCAACCGTCCTAGCCCTTAGTAGATAAGGGAGTCCGTGACGTAAAACCGGAACAAACATATATATATATATATATATATATATATATATATATATATATATATATATATATATATATATATATATATATATATATGCATGTTTTCTATAAATAACACATGTATTAAAGAAATCGATAATGGGGTATAATTAAGGATAACTAAATATCTCTCCCTCTCTCTCTCACAAATATAAAAATGTTGAATTATATTTACAATGCAGAGTATAATACATTGTTACATTGGATGTTGAGCTTGATGTAATGCTTGATTAAAAGAATTATTCCTCATCTTTTCATAATGTAAATTTTGCCACTAAAGACCCCCCCCCCCCCCACTAGTAATAACAGACAGAGGTCCCAACGAATTCGGTGCATATTTCATTGTTTAATGTTTTATGGTAGATTATCCTCCGTAGCGTTTTGACGCAACAAAATATTGTAAATATTTATAAAACTACTTTGTGTTTTATAAAAAAAAAAAATTTTTGCTGATCTCTGGACAGATTCGCAGCGTATATAATTTTCATTTTGTTTTATAGTTTTTATAATAGCTTATTTGCTGTGACTTTTCTTGAAACAATTAAATATTGTACCTGAACAATATTACAGTGTATAATATTATTATTCATGTAGATTTCCACAAATTCGTAGTGTATAAATTATTCATGCAGATTTCCACACAAATTTGTAGTGTATTTTATTGTTTAATATGTTTTATACTAGGCTATTCACAGAGTCTTCTTGACACGAAAAAATGAAACAATGAACCAACAAAATATTGCACCTAACAATATATAATTGTGGATTATTAAAAAAAAAAAATATTATTCTTCTAGATATCAGCACGAATTCACAGTGTATTTCATTTTTTAGTGTGCTTTATATGTTTTATATTAGATTAGTCTTATTGACATTTCATGAAACAACAAAATATTGTACTTGAACTATATTTAATTTTTAGTGTGTTTTATATGTTTTATATTAGATTAGTCTTATTGACATTTCATGACACAATAAAATATTGTACTTGAACTATATTTCATTGTGCTTTATGATAAATTATAATTTATGCAGATCTCCGCTCATATTTCCAGCGTATGTCATTATGTTTTATAATGGATTATAATTTGTGCAGATTTTTGCGCAAACTCGCAATGTCATTTCTTGTTCAGGCATAGGTTCAGTTTCAGGAGTTCTGCCTCTACAGTAGCACTCCTGAAGTGTTTACGTTATGTCTATTTTATTATGAAAGTGTTTCAGTGTATTTAGAATATAAGTACAGTACAGTATTATTATACAAGCCATCATGGGACCAAAAAAGTTGAAGTGAAGGCCAAAGCCAAATCAAATATAAAAGTGGTTGGAGCCTTGATAGAGGTAAGAAAAGTAAGCCTTGTCAGATATGAAAACTGCATTCATATCTGTAATCTTGTCAATCAATACAGAATGCCAAAATCAGAGATCAGTGTTCCCCCCCAAACATGAAGAGGCTGTCAAGGGAGTTGATGTTGCGAAGGGAGGGGGAAAAATATAAGTAAGCAACAACACCTCTCCCCTTTCCCATCTAAACCACCTCACACTTATACCATCACCTCTCCTTCGATTTTAATTGGGATTGTCTACAAACTTATTTATGAAACACTAGTGAAGGTTTAAGTAAGGAATCATCTGGGATCCAGAAACAAATTGTTCCATTCTACATTGATTTATATGGGAAAAATTACTTTGGTTCTCAATCTTTTTGGTTTTCGAACCATTTCAAGTAACGAATTAAGTGTGAAAACTGAGGTTTAACTTTTTATTATTTCTACAATATCTTCAAAAGTTTACCTCTCGTATATGTCAAAATATTTTGTTGTTTGCTGTATTCAGTGATATGTCCATTTTCCTTGATTATGATAATAGTAAACAGGTAGTATTATACCTTTTTTATATTGATTATTCATCCATATTTTTTTCAAATATTTTATTTACAAAGTCCGACCACAGTGTATGGATGACAATAATTACTGAAATGCCTTAAAAGAAAAATGCTCAACGTAATTTTTTCTTCTGTTTTACAGGAAGACAAGTCCAAACTTGAGTATAATTTAGAAGTTACTCCTACATGTAAGTTGCTGAGAAACACAGCAGCTGGGTTATGTTACAAGCCACCAGAAAAGACATATCAACCGTATAAGGAAAGCTTGCCTATTGTTCCTCTGAAGGAGAATACGAGAAATGTATTCCAGACAACTTTTCACAGCATATCATCTAACACTGCAAATGTTTTAGTGGGTATTGAGTATGGCTTTATATTAGTTAAGACATCCTTATGGCTAATCACTTAATTTACTGTATCTTCAACAAGTAGTCATAGTTATACTATAATAATTTTATTACAAAACAAAGTAGAAAGAATGAATGGGCATAAAGTAAGCCACTATATAAGGAGAAGGGAGCTAAGAACAAATGTAGTAGTTTTGGAGAAATTAGCTTGTTGAGTGTAGTAGGTAAGATGTATGGGTGAGGAATGTTTAAAAAAAAAAGTAGAGGAACTCTGGGAAAGAATGTGGGTTAAGGAAATGAAGAGGTTATGCAATTCAAAATGTCTGTTACAGTGAAAAGCATGCATAGAAAGAAAGGGAAGGACAATTTTTAGGTATTCATTGCCTTGAAAAAAAAAAAAAAACACCAGGCAAGGTTGATAGAGAAGCATATTGGAGCAAGTTGCCATTGTATGGAATGGGAAGAAATATGTTGAAATAAAAATGTGTGTAAGTAGGAGTAGTAGTTTGTATGTTAGTGAGAGTTGGGACTGGTTAGTGACTGGTTGAGGGTGAATGTAGGGGTAAGTCCGGGTTATGATTTGTTGCCATGGTTGTTCAGTTTATAGATGGAACAGTAAGAGAAGACTTTGTTTTGATAATGCTCCTGCAATACACTGGGGTTAAATATATATTGTAATATTTATAATGCACCTAGAAACTTCTCAAGTTTCATTAACCCTTTGTTTAATTTTGAGAACTGCTTTTAACACAGCATTACAAGAGTCATTGGGTGAATGGGATTTCTTGGGAAGATGGCTTTTAATGCAGCATTACCAAAATATGTCATTGATTGTTTTCACACTTGCATCACGATCCCTACTGTTTTTGCATCCCCAGTATATCATATAATTTTTTATTGAACAAATATTGATATCCTTCGTACAGAAAGAGTCTTGTACCAAGTTACTGTAGGGGTATGGATCGTAATTTTTTAACAAATTATTAAAGAGTAAAAAAATGTCCCATTGGAAATTACCAAACTTGCTTTTGTAGCCCATGAGTAATGAGATAATACTTAAAAGTAACAATCTAGTTCACGGAAAATACATTCTGATGAAAAGGACTGTTGACTAATTGGATTTTCAAATACGGGAAGTTTGTTAGTTTACAATATCAGCTGGTTACGACTGATTGGTCCTAAGTCATCCCTTTATATTACATGCCAGAAATTATCTTAAGTGTAGCATACTGTATAATAAGACTGTATATTCTTTAAGCCATTTTTCCTTTAACCTTTTTATAATTTTCTTACTCTATAACCTTTTTATTACCATTTTCTTAGTAGTTATTACTAAAATACAATAATGCAAAAACAGAAAAAATCTTATTGGCCAGCCATGCTTGTCTATGAACCATTGATGGCCTTATCTGAGGCAGCACTTGGGGTCCAAGGAAGAGTTGTGTTTTTCACAAACGTGCTGAGCTTTGTCTGAATTGTTCGTCAACCCCATGCACCGCTATGCCATTTTAGCTTCCTTTTCCACCCTGAAGGATTACCTTTACGTTATACTTGTAGAGAGTCTTGCTCTTGATTTTCCCTTATAAATTAGTCTGTGACTAACATTTTATAATCAAAATTTTTCCACTTATATACTTTTTTATCATCTAAACTGCAGCTGTAGCTATAAATAAGTTCTTTTTTTTCTATCTCACCTGATTTTGTATTGTTGCAAGAAAACACTTTTAGGAAGAGATGGTTCTTTTGCACCTCAGTGCTTATCATTCCCCTATAAATCAGAATGAAAGTGAGTGGTATTCTTAATACCAAGATGATGCTTGGTATTAGTTTCCCCTTTAAGGAGGAGTCACTTGATAATACATTTACCTCAAAAGTATGTGTTTATACTGTGTTTATTCACATTATACTCTATATATAATGTCATCTGATGACTTGTGCTTTCTGCCTGAAAGACTTAAAGTAAAAAGTAGTCCTAAAAACGTTATTTTCGCAAACGTAAAAAGTAGTCCTAAAAACGTTATTTTCGCAAACCATTTATATAAATACATTGGATGTGTAAATAGAGAGACTGACTTTTGCTGTCTAGTATTATTCTTACTTGAAACTTGGAAATTTAAGAATTGCTGTCTTACCTAAAATAGGTCTGTGTATTTTCTTAAAAAACTGACCTCATACATTCACACATATTGATCCTAAGTTGCAAGTTCTGTTGCACATTATAGAACAATTTGCTGGTAAATATGAAATAGCTTTCAGTAGCAGATTCTTGGAAACAGTATTTTGCATACGGTCATTATTAAATATTTGTCATATGGTAATTTCATCTGCAGATTCTTGGAAACAGAGTAACTGGAGAAAAAATAAAGAAGGCACTTTTAATCTTGCAAGATACACAGAAGAATAAATGGAGTTTGAAATGGTCTCTTCGACTCAATATGTAGGTTATTCTTTTTTTTAAAGTATTTTAATTTAGTAGGCAAAGTTTATTTTAATCTTTTTATATATGACTTAATACCTGTATCAAGTCTCATCATCTGCCTAAGTAATGTTATCAGCATTAGCCACATATGGCAGCATGTGATAGTCACTATCACAGAGATGGGAAGGGTTGCGACTTGTCAGATGTGAAGGGATAATAAGAGATGTGTAACGAATACGCCAGCATGTTAGGTGTGGATACAGTTGTAAGAAAAGAACAGTAAATGAAGGAAAACTTTGAGCTCGCCTGACCAGTCCTATGAAGTCTAAAAGACTTTCAGTTTTAATAAGAAAAGAACAGTAATTGAAGGAAAACTTCAAGCTCGCTTGACCAGTCCTATGAAGTCTAAAAGACTTTTGTTTTAATATTGCAGTAAGTAAGGGGATTGTCGGTTTCTTTTACTGGATGTTGCGTGGTAGTTGTATAACATTTCACTCTAACTCATTATTTATAAAATTGAATTCATTACCTGTCAGGAGGAAAGTATATCCTATATAGTGACCAGTGCTGTTCACTAACTTAACATATTCAGTGTTTTTTCCTCCTTGAGAGATCTTCATTAACTCTTTTACCCTATTTATACACAGAAAATTTAATCATTACTTTCAAAATGCGACAGAACTCTCCCTATTCACAGTACTGCTGCATGTCTGTGTTGTGAGTTTTATGTTGCTAAATTAAGTTACTAAAAGCTATCCGTAAAGGATAACAGAGGTATTTTGTAACTGGCTAGGTGGAGAATATGTTCAAAATTATTCCTTGCAACATCTATGGTTTTTCTCATTTATTTTGGAAGTACAGTATTGAAGATCTTATATAGAATAAAAAACACTCAGATAAAAGGAGAGAGAAAATCGAAATTATTTTATAACGGGAAGAAGACATTTTTAAGAGAGCAGCAATTGCTCATTGACAGGCTTATTAAACAACAAATAGTGTTTACAGAAACCTTAGCGTGATAGAGAAATCATGAAAACACCTATGAAATACATATGGATTGACAAAGATAACTTGAGAATTACCAATAGCTTAGCTGAGGAATTCAAACTGCACTTGAGATAGTTTTAATACTTAGGATCTTGAGCATTGTGGTATATGACGGCCATTTCGATGCTAGAGTTGTAACCGGGAGACATCCAGTAAAATAAAAGGATGAGGTACTAGATAAGATACTGTGAGAATGAATAGCAAATTTTAACACCGCAAGATGAGAGTTTGCAAGGAAAAATAACAAAAAATAAGGTACCTGGAAGGGCTTTTTCCTAACTTGGGCATTCTCAGAAACAGATTATAATAAAATATTTATTGAAATTTCTTTAATATTCATATTATAATATAAACAGGTTATGTAGAGAATGTCACTTGAAAAACTTACGTTTCTCTAATATTTTACTCCTGACTTTATTATTAGAGTTGTTGATGAGGCTCCATCACCTGATGTATTCCAGACAACAAACTATTTTATATTCCTGGTATATCTTAATGCATTCGAGAGGTAACTATGATTTGGTTTTGTTGCTCTGGAATATTGTTTTTAATAAAATACAGAAAATCCCATTTAGTGTCTTAAAATTTAATGAGAGATTATTTTCTCGCACTCCTAATGATGAGGAGTTTCCTTTTACTTCCTGCTTTGTTTATATGACTAAGAACCTAATGATAAGGAGTTTTCTTTACTTTCTGCTTAGTTTATATGACCAAGAACCCAAATTGATTTTTTACTTCCTGCTCAGTTTTGTCCTGCTGAAGGCTCTTTTAAAACACCTGAATACCATTAGTAATTTCGTAAGTGAATGTTTTCATTACAAGCCCTCTTACAATTTGTAATGAGGTATCTTTACTGCTTTTCAGCTTTGGGATTCTCTCAGACCACGTGTTGCAGGCAAGGAAGAGTGGAAGTCACCTTTCTTCGAGCAGCATCATACTCTGTTTGTCCCATGCGGAATCTTTTAGCTGGAACACCCTGACATTCGAAAAGTTTCACAGTTTTCTTGATAAACATCGGCTGTGTCATATGCAGTGGGTAGGTGGAGGTTATAATTTTTTTTTTCCATGCATATCGCTTTTTACCAGCGACGAGAAAGTGTCTACGAACATATAAAGAAAACTACAGGAAAAAATTCTCCAATCATTGATTATAAATATGTGTATTCCTAGTATTTTGGGAGGAAGAATCGTCCAATCTTTCAGCATTGGTTATGTTAGGAGGAATAACTCATTTATTTCTTCATATCATTAGGATTTGACTATTAGGAATGGGGGATTGGGAGAGCTGGTAATCCTTCCCTCCCTAATTTTTATTTCCAGCCACATGACAGCCTTAAGACAGAATGGATTATAGGTTAACATAACTTAGTAATTAGTAATTGGAGTTTTATTATGTGTAACACCAGGACAGGCAAGAAAATTGCCCTCAACTGGCCCGGACACCAAGATAAGACTGAGATGAAGAAAAGTAGGAAGTTTAAGAACATGTCAGAAATATCAGAATGATACACATTACAAAAAGTACAGGCTGAAAGAATAGTCGAAATAATGAAGACCTGGAGATATGTATTGGCTGCCGTACAAAAATCTACATTTGAAAGTGACAATTTGAGCTTTTGTTACATTGATCATATGATATGGGTGCATCAACTGCCACCTCTTGTTAAGTTCTATTCCTTTATGTTTCAGATAAAACCAGATGAAGAGCAATATCTGAAGCTTCTTCAAAACATCCAAGAAAGTGTTTACTTTCATTCCAACGTGTCTCATTTGTCCAAATCGGTATTTAAATGGAAAGACATACATAAAGAAGAGAATGCAGATTCTTAAAAGTTCTCAAAATTAGAGGAGCTTCCTGTACAAAAAGCCTTTTTTATTATTATTATCTATGATTAAAGACGATCGCTGTAAGGTCGTGTTCAAACCATAAATTCTCAGATAGCCTTGTAAAAGCCCATTCATTTCTCTATAGCCTTGTAAAAGCCCATTCATTTCTCTATGCCTGTACATGTACTGTCCTTGCATTTGGCATTGGTGTCTAACATAATGTTTTTTCATCTCATCCTATTCAGTTATATTTTCCAAGTAATTGTCATTTGCATTATAACTAACTACATTTTTAAGCATTTTGGTAGAGAATAATAATAATAATAAAGAGAAGGCACCAACATGTACAGAACTTGCATTTACCGAGGTTAGAAAGGGTATTAACTCTGGGTAACAGTCACACTTGCCGAAATCAAAGTCCTTCACAAGAAGGCGCCATCCTAGCTCTTAATAGGAAAGGAAGCCCGTAATGTAAATGCAATGATCTTTAAAAAAAAAATAGAAAGAAAAAAAAAAGCAGCTCTATACTCTATACTCATACCTGTCAAAGTAGATGATCATAATCAGAAATAATGTGAAAAGAGAGGAAGCAAAAGAGGCTGTATGGTAAACCATGCAGACTCTTGGTATATATGAACACAATGTATATTAAATCAACCAGTTTTTCTTACTGAATTTCTTTGTTATGTCTCCTATATAATGGGCACAGCACTGTAGTCTCACCCCCCCACCAAAAAAATAAATAAATAAGCACATTGCTACATTGCTGTAGCTCGCCATAACAATTATCAGTAGCAATGGTTTGTTATTCAGAGGAATACTAAAGTTATATAAGCATAAGATTTTGTTGGCAATATGGTGGAATGCTTTACAATGAATGACCACCATATTAACAACTACTAGACCTGTCCCAGTGAACCAAGTAGCACCTGATTCTGACAACAGAACTTTTTGCTGTAAATGCCAAGACAGATTAATTTTCCTATTTTTCCCACTACAGATACATAAATGCATTCATTTTAAATGTCTTCTGTTGTCACTCTCGGGTAGTAACAGTAAGCCATTGGAGGGGCTTTGTATGTTTTTTTTTTCTGATTTCGGACAATGGCCATAAAGAAAAACATTCACCACTATATCCTCCAGCTGTTCAATATGAAAACAATAAGTTAAGGTTTATTGAATGCCTCATTTAGGAACTTTGATGCAATATAACATATGCGCCTATATATACCACTATAGTAGTGTAGATGATCCTGAAGAGGCTGCAGAAAATGCAAGTTTCTGGGTATGATGCTGCATGGTCTTAAAGAGATGGTTAAAATTCATTCTATTTCTGTCTACAAAATACTCCTACTCAAGTGAGCTAAACTTGGAGATTTAATTCTATGCCTGAGACAAGTACCTGAGTGACAGTTCCACTAGCAATTCAAACTTTGTTTTGGATGGTAATGAATTTAATTATGAGTGTACATACCTCAAGGTCACTGATGAGCCAATCATACTGTCGCGACAAAGGTTTGAGCCCATATTCAAAGAAATAATAGGCTTCAGTGTTAACTGCAATGAAATGAATAGGGCCCATGTCCCAGCTGAAGAACAGACTTTCCGTGTCTTTGTAGTTGGGCATACTAAATCGAGCGCGGTAGTTACTAAAATTACTGAAAAAGAAGAATTTACATCTGGTTAAATCTGAGAGTAAGGAATGGTACATATACATTAAAGAAATACATACCAAATTCAGTAGTTGTGTAAGGAATTGTACATATATATTAAAGGAATATACGCCAAATTCAGTATTTGCATAAGTGAGGACAGTATGAAGAAGTCAAATTAACATTTGATACAGAATACCAAATTACGAATGCAGTAAGAAAGCACTGGAGGAGATAAATCATATATCTAATCTTTGAACGGTATCAAGTGAAAATGAGCTCAAGAAATAAGCGCTGCTCATACATAAGACTAAGAGGACCTCTTCCCTATCTGTTATGCTATCATTGTCTTTGTCGACACAACTCTCTCTGTGATCAACATTTAATGTCATGAACAGTAGGGCAGCATTTTTATAAAATGTTTCTTTTTCATACAGTATTTCCCTATATGTTTAGCCAAGAAATATATATTTTTTTTTATCTGAAAGAATTTTTTTGTTTATCTTTTCGTACATCTAACATTCTTACATAATACTGATGGGAAATGGGTAAGACAAACCTCTCAATGTTTTGCTTTATTTAGTTAGAATTCATGCTTCATATCTTTCCACTATTGTTTATTTATCTCCTTTGTAGCCTTGGTGACTAACTGGTAATACTCGTGACTTTGATTCATCATGTCGCGATTGCAGCCCACCACAGACTGAGGTTAGGAAGGGCATTCACTCAGGGTAATGGTCACACTTACTAAAACCAAAGTCCTTTGCTAGAAGGCGCGATCCTAGCCCGCCCTTAGTAGAAAAGGCAGTCTGTGATGTAAAACCAAAAACTCACTCTCCTTTATTATTCTATATGTAAATATTGCAGCTATTTTTAAATTTAAAGTACAAATACATGGGAAGTCCTCTCTGTTATTCCATATCAAAAATTAAATAAAAACTGCACAAAGAATACAAACAACAATGTGACAATCTTCTACTTACTACATCTGTTCATGATTTCCCGGACAGACCATATAAGGGACATACGCAGAAATGGGTTGAATCTGACGCATAAATTCATCTCCAACTCGAGCATTGTCCTAAAATATAATAATTACATCCATAATAAAGGCACTGAGGGAGAAAAGCATATTTTTTTTTAAGTCACCGTGCAGTCTGTCATATGTCTCTCTGGTAGTGGTGCTAATCCGAGTATCGTTCCCTTATTTCTGCCTTGTCCCTAACTTTCTCTTTGTCTTACTGTTTTCTTGGTGCCTGGGCCCAGCATAAAAAAAAAGAAAAAAAAAAAAAAGGGTGGCGCTATTAGTCCTAGCCACACAGTCACACTGGTGATCTACTTCAAAGGCTCTAAGGGCAACAGGGTGTCTAAGCACTAAATCTATCTCTACTGTTGCTCTTCTGGTAGACTAAAGCTACCAAGAGGTAAAGGGACCAAAAAGGGTGTGCTGCAGGGGCTGTATGGAGATAAATATATACGTTTTCTACCTTAATGCCTCCTGCTTTTTTCTTACCCTACATCAACAGAATTACAACTTAAAACCTTAGTTGGGAGTAGATCTCATTTGTTTCCTTTCATAACATCTTTTTAAACAGTTGACTTATCGCCTACACAGTTTTCATAGCGACCTGGATCACAAAACAAAATACAAGGGTATATCCTTAGTTATATGCAAAGGATGTGGAGGAATTTGTTAAACATTCAGATCACCCATGCGAAATTGTGACTGGAATCAATAATTTCATTATTTATTTTGGAGGTGACACAAGTCCGTAACTGGCTAAGCTAAATGAGAGAGAGAGATAAAGCGTGCACATGACATTATTACAATGACTTTCAAGGTATACAGAGAAATAGACTCTAAATGGGATTCATGGAGACAAAACAGAAAATGCTGCTGCTTGGACCTAAGAAAATAAACAACCTGCTCTGACGATTTTTTTCTATACACTATCGTGAGGGCTATCCTCTGGTTTGTGCCTGGCTATTCTGAGGGTGAGTGCTCTACTCCAGACTGGAATACTGTAAATCTACAATACAATTCATGAAGGTTCAATAATTAGGGAGATAGGTTTATATCAATTTCATATACACGTATTTAAAAACAAGAAAACTGATTCTTTTCGAGCCTCACTTAATAGTTTACCCAAAGACCCTATGGTCTCTCCTCCCAAAGCTCTATGAGTTTATGTAGAGATACGAGAAAGGAGGTTGGATGTTTTCAGACTGCATAATTGCATAGAAAAAAAGTGTTCAATAGTCTTAACAGCACCATTTTTTTCTGTTAGTCTCTATGTATTCCAGCAGAAGTATCCACTTTATAATATTTTGGGAGGTAGGAACATACTGAGATATATCTCCCACTTGTGGTTGAGGTTATAAGATACAAATATGCAGTTAACATTAGAATGTAAGATGGAAATACTTCTAAATCAGTATTATCTGAAAATGAAAGGTTGTCAACATACTGTATTCATATCGTAAGCAAAATCTCCAACATGAATGACGGCATCGTACATCCCCCGCTGCGTTTCCTCTTGTAATCTGTAAACAATAGATATATGAGATAAGAAACATAAGCTTTTAAACTTTATAGCACCACTTCATATGTTTCTTATTATTATAAACTACACACATAAACACTTGTTAGTGACATAATGTTATAATGAAAAAATTAAAAATATAAAGTATCCAACACACACTACAAGCAATGGCCAGTCATGCTTGACTCTGAGACACTGAAGATATTACGGGGGCACTGGTAGGGATAACCAGAGGTGATTATTTTTTTCACACATATGCAGAGCTTTGTCTTACATGTTCGTTTTTTTCCCTTTTAATTTTCTTGATTTGAACACAGCATCACGTACCTTTCGCCCAATATGCTACTCCTTCATCTTCCTAAGTGATAACCTCATTATTCCAAAATTTTATGGAATACATTGTGCAGCTTTGATCAGCTACACTCAGGAAAGACAGGGATCAACTTGGAAGAGTTCAGGCAAGTTCTAAAATATTCATCCCATCTATCAGGAGGCTTAGTTACCATTATTGACTAATGGCTCTGGGACAGTCCTTATTAGCAACTCGCAGAATGAGAGGTCAGCTTATTGAAGTATTTAAAATACCGAATGGGTTTGACAATGTTGACCTCAAAAAACTGTTCAGTCTGAATAAAACTTCATCTCGTAACAATGGCTGGAAGTTAGATACGAAAAAGTTTAACACTAGCAGCACTGCATATTGCAAGTGGATCATAAATTCCAACCCCGTTGGCAACAATATGTCACTACTACTCTACCTGAAGAAAAGAGAACGAAAATTCTGCCTAATAAAAAACTAACAAAAGGCCAACTTTGCCCATCGCAATAGGAGAGAGGGACTATCAGGCAAAGAGCCACTAATGACACGTAAAAGAGAGGAAATGGGTAAAAAGTAAATGAAATGAATATAAACAACCATAAAAGCAAACCCACATAAAATAAAGGCTAATAATGAAAATGAAACAAATATACACCCACGATGAAAAATTAGAGAGTACACAGTGAGTGAATGGCACAGATATAAATTATGATGACAAAGACAATGCTTGCAGCACTTGAGGCAATGTGGGGAACATTAGATTGCCTTGTTAAGGTAGCTGCCGTGGTTGGATGGTAGGGCATGCGACTTTGATTAGTCAGATTGTTGGTTTGAGACCTGCGAAGGTTTGAGGGTAGAAAAGGCATTCAACTTGGGGGGAACAGTCACAAAGTTCCAAAATCAAAGTCTTTTGAAAGGAGGCAACGTCCTAGTGCTTACAAGAGAAATCAAAGTTCTTTGAAAGGAGGCAACGTCCTAGCCCTTACAAGAGAAAGGAATTCATGATATAAAAATTAATCATTTGATCACTATGCCTTGGTGAGTCTAAAAGCCTTGGCCTAAAATGCACTCTGGAAATCCTAGCCAGATTTTTAACTTTCAACAAGGAGTTAATGTATGATTATATAGATATAAAAGTAACCCTTCAAGACGTAGCTATATACTCATGAAATCTCTTGGTGAAGATAAATAATTAGAAACCAAAAAAATACACTTGAATTATTATGATAAAAAACTCCAGTATGTAGATACTAAAATGTATTCTCAGTTTACTAACCTTGGAAGAGATTGTGGATTAACAGCACCCATATCGCCATACAAGGCAACACTCACAGGCCAGTCAGTGCCATTTCTCCAAGTTTTAAAAGAAAACATTTCAGACCAACCCAGGGGACTGCCACAGTGGTAAACTGAAAAAACAAAACGGAAAACCATGGAAAAACATATTTTCTAGTGCATTTTATGGGAGGTCAAAAAGTACATTTTACATAGGCTTGACTATCTATCTAAACAAAAGGCCTCATTCCCCCTTATAAAGGGGGTGGCCGAGCCAAGAAACACGCATTCACTCCAATCCAACACACATCAATTACTCCTCTTGCATTCTTGGGGGTAAAGGGTTGCCAGATTTCCTCCCATACCACCCTGCTTGGGTCATCCACAAGGTAGGCAGGCAAGGATATATTGCAGTGAGGTCAGACAGCCACAGCTGGTTTTCCCCCCACCGCTTCATTACATGGCAACTCCCCTCACATCCATCCATCACAGTTCACTGTGCTAGCAGGTGCGAGAAATCCTTTTGGCCCACTTGACTAGTTTTATTTAAAGTCTATTCATATATAATCCAGAGCAGATTCCAACTTACAAACAAGGTAGAAATAAAATTAGATATGTCGTGACATAAGCAATATACTGTACAACTCATCTCGTGAAACTATCTTCACTGCAATGAAAGTCAAATAATCAATGCATATTAAAAACATTTTCCTGATTGTTTCTGTACAGTAAAATGCAATTTCCCTCAAAACAGACTAAATCAATTAGAAGACGAGTATTCATGCTAAATAGTAATCGAACTTCAAAGTCCCTACCAAACATCCACTTAAACTGCATGGACTAGATTTCATTATAGGTACTGTAGTTCAAAAATCAAGCTCTCCATTCTTCCTTTATTTGAACAGCACTCAGGATTCGCTTCTTCACAATCATTCGAATATGTAAATTTCTTTCCCTTATAGGAAATATTTGCGTAGATTGTAAAGATACACTTTTTGAATACCAACGTCGCCAATGTGACGTAAGTCAAAGTAAAGCAGAGTGTACAATCTACCTGATGTAGAGAGGATAGAGAATACATGCTAGTGTAGAAATAACACATCCACTGTTGTGAGTTCTGACTCGAGTAACTCTATCGCCACCTGAGAGAGACGGAGTGACTGAAGGTGTGGCAACAGTGAAGGAAGGAAGCACATATATTTTCTGAACTATCAATGAACTAGGCCCTGGTTTGCATTCCACACCGAGCCTACGAAATGGATCACCAATGTGAACATGTAACTGAACTATTACTTCCATTTCTTCTAGAGCGACTCGATTCCGGACTAGCTATGCCTCCATGTAAAATGAGATTCTTGATGGGATGCATGAAGACAAACAGAATTATAATTTTTAATATTTACATGCACTTCACTAGAAATTAAGTGGTAGACACATATATAGTGCTATATTTCAATAAAAAAAAATGAACTAGTACTTACAGTACGTTGTTTGAGGGATCAAGTTTTGTAGGACAACCCTATGTATCCACATGACACGATGCTCTGTTCCACCATCTCTGAACATTTGGGCAACTCCTTCTTCGGTTCTGTTAATCTCACCAATGCCATATTCAACGAGTGAAAGTGGTGCTTCGCTAGGTGTCAGCCATGTAATTACCATTTCATGACTTGTCTCTATTGAAAGAAATATGTTTTAGAAATTTGCACTGCATTAGAGGTCATGGGTCAAAGAATGAGAATCGCCACTATGACAGAGTGTTAAGTACAGTACTGAAAAGCATTATATTTTTTCAACACTATATTACCTGAATTTACCAGTTAACACAAAACTTGGCTAATTCGGTGATATTCCTTTTGGCATCTCTACCCTTCACTTCCTCTTTATGATTATTTCTTCTTTCTCCAATCATCAATACATAGCAAAATTTTTTTTTTACTCTCTCCCGAAATTTGTGTAAGCCAATAATATTTCCTGAACGTGAATTTTCTTCATCATCTTTGTGACCTTTATTAGCCTGTCTATATATATATTCACTATTTTTGATGAGCTGCCTCCACCTGCCTATGTTACCTGCCATGTTGGCATCCAGCCCCTTCACTGAGATCCGAGACAGAAGGGCATCCTTTTTTTTTTTTGTGAGCTATTACACACAAACATATTGAGAGCATCTCATAATGTCCGGTCTAATATTTTCATGAATAACCATAAAACAAGAGTTAAATTTACCTCCAATGGCAATGTGAATCTGCTGCGGTTGATAATCAATTGTTGAGTACTGATTATCAATACTGTTTACTAAGGCTGGAGATGCATAGATGCCTATGCTAAACAAAGTCAGATAAGTGATACAAATCCACTTCATTTTAGCTGTCTCCTGAAAAGAAATTATTATTACTGGTAGGTTGAATACTCACTATTTACTGCAGGTAGGTGAGCTACTCTGAAGGCTTAATTTTACACTCTCAGCACGTGAAATGAAAACACAGAACAATGAAAAATAGCTCATACGAAAAGACAGCAGTTCAATTATATACTCATTACTTAAGGGTGACCACACTTAACCTAACCTAAGTTAATGCAATAAATTATAACGTTTTCTTAATTAGAGGTGTAATATTAGACATTTACCTGGGTCCAAATTTTATTTTACCTTGAAGGTTAAGGAGTATGGCTGTCTTATTACATTACTATACTATAACTATCTAAGACATAGTTTAAGAACAAATTATTCATTGTGAGTAAGAAGGAAATAATGTTAGTACTTTAATCTCAGTAACTGTGACAGGTTTTACATCACAGACTTCCTTTTCTACAAAGGGCTCAAATGGTGCCGGCTTGAGGACTTTGAATTTGCCAAGTGTGACTGTTACCCTGAGTGAGTGCTACATCTTACCTCAGACCATGGCTGGTTGTAAACCCTCGACCTGATGAATCAGAGTCGCGAGCGTTACCACTTTGCTATGGTGGCCATATTTAGTATTTTAATCTCTTAAATCTAATTTACAATAAACTGACTTCGTTTTCCTTAAAAAGTCAGTGAAGAGCTATGAAATACTATCAAATACGATTTCTGAGGCAGTTATCTTTTGATAAACATGGGGGAACATACAAATACTTCGAATCATTATAAGGCATTTAGGAGCTACCTACGAGGGAGCTGCTTGAGTAGGGGGGATGAGGTTGAGATTATCAGTTGTATATTCTCAATATAGCATAAGGAGCCCTAATATAAGAAAATATGTTGTATTAAGGGTAAATCTTTACTTTAACACCCCCAACGAATGAAATGAGGGCACAAAACTAGGAAAACGTATCTAAAACAACAACAAAAATGAATACCCCCCCCCGCACTTCAAGACAAGAAAATGCGATTTTACTTTACTCATTACAAAGCCTAAATATTATTACATTCTACTTATTCAGTAAAATAAAAGTGCTTCATAATGCTTGAATACCTTCTCTGATCCACAACACGCACTTATTTAAGGATGTCAAAATGATGACTTCTTGTTCTCGTTAAAAGAATGTGCGTTGCACTAAGATATCAGCTGTTTACGTCATAACAAATAATGACAACAATGAAGGTCGTTTACAACTCCAATATTCACACTTTATTTTTTCATCTGTAAATCTTTTCCTATTATTTAATGGTAATGAATGTATCCTTGCTTTAAAAATGAGCACGGATGATCACACACACACACAGGTAATCACAATTAGGTAATCACACACACACACACACACACACACACATATATATATATATATATATATATATATATATATATATATATATATATATATATATATATATATATATATATATATATATATATATATATATATATATATATATATATATATATACATATACATATACATATACATATACATATACATATACATATACATATACATATACATATATATATATATATATATATATATATATATATATATATATATATATATATATATATATATATATATATATATATATATATATATATATATATATATATATATATATATATATATATATATATATATATATATATATATATATATATATATATATATATATATATATATATATATATATATATATATTCTTTGATTTCTGTTTTCCATTTTCTATATATGGTCAATGCATATTAAAAACAAAAGATAACACTGATATTGATATCTTATCCCATTTTATCAGTTATCAGTAATAATAATAATAATAATAATAATAATAATAATAATAATAATAATAATAATAATAATAATAATAAATTGAGAAAAAAAATCTGTTGGTGTCAGGAATCGCACGAAGCCTTTTTTTTTTATGAGCTACTGATCTTTTAATTACATTTTTGATTACTAAAAAGATTTCTCTTTTCACAAATACTTATTATTATTTTTTTTTTTATTATTATTGTCTCTAAAAAGAAAAGCATCGTGTACCACTCTTCTTCTTCTTATTATTACTTGCTACTTAAAATGAGTAATATATATATATATATATATATATATATATATATATATATATATATATATATATATATATATATATATATATATATATATATATATATATATATATATATATATATATATATATATATATATATATATATATATATATATATATATATATATATATGTGGAGGATTTCCTGTGTGTTATTTACCCTTCGATCTTATAACCCCCTAAATTCGGAAATCCTGACACGGCTTCAGTAGAGGCCTACCACGATCTCAAAATTAAATCCTCTACCAATAAAATATAATTAATATTACATGCATAAACATACATGCAAATATTTTATATGGGGGTTTATGAACTGCTGATATGTGAATATTTAAATAAACTCTCCTCACCTTAATTTAAAACTTCCTCATACAGAATAATACATTTTCTAACATACATTCTACCTACGAGTGTTCAATTAAATGAGCTCATTCTGTCCCTCACACGTAGTTATAAATATTGTTAGAAATAAGGTAAATCTGCATTGCATCTGTACTCATCTATCCGGATAACCCTGATGTCGTCAGCAATCACGGGATTCCCAATCAAACTCACTGAATATCTTCTGATCCACGTATCTCTATCACGTTTTTTACTTGAGTGTCTCGTAACGTCTCACGAGTACCACTAATAATAAACTTATAAGTACTGTTAACAAACACAGTAAGAATGAGTGCCTCGTAGCATCTCACGACGGCAACTAACTTTATAAGAAAGTCCCACAAGCTCATCTAGTTTGTCGGGGTCCTTGGTACTAGGACTAAGTTGACTTATGACTTGCTTACAACAGTTCTTTGTTCAACGAGGCGATGCAATAAGCGTTATCAAGGAGGTGAAGGGTTAATGGCTAAAATCCATTAGTGACCTACATTCCTTTCTCCAAGTCTTCTACAGCCAGCCTCCATAATAAACTACACATTATACATACGAATATACGTGTATACATGATAGAAATTAATAGGTATACATACTAAGTGTAAAAGTATATATTCATGCACTTACGTTACAATAAACGAAACTATATGCAAACTAACACTTACATAATGTACGTAGAAATAAACTGTCTTGAAATATATTCAAGACATCCTGGGCCCCTCCAAAAAGGAAAAAATGGAGGGTCTCCCCATCAGTACTACAATTTATCATCAATGATTAAGCGTGCCCACAATTCTTTAACCCTTTGGGCAGCTTGACGTTCAGATCTTTCATAATTTGATGATTCCTCTTCGTATACTTCTGACAACAGATATTCCCATGAGAGCTTTTCAGACCAAGCTCTCTGAATAAGAAATTTTCCTCTTCTTAGTAAGGGTGATATTAGACCTAAGGGGTCCAAAAGTATACCCACCAGTGACAGAAGTTTCTGTTTTGTCAGCACTTCATCTCTAGCCTTCAAACCTTTCAATGACAACTTGTCTGTATTTATATTCCAGATTAAACTAAAGTTTGATACTTTAGGAGATCTAGAATTTTCAGAAAGGCACTGATCCAGTACCCTTTGAAGTCTTGCATTGTTGGAATTCAGTGCTTGCAGTGATATTTTGGCCTTTTCCCACTCTACATCTGCAGTATTGCATATATCATACCGTGTCTCTTCACTGGCACAAGCATCCAACAAATTACCCACATGAACATTCTCCAATATTTCCTCCAACTGTTCTATTAGAGACTTCATTTGTCCAAAGGCACTCTGAAAATTGTGCAGGAGTGGAGTGTGGATAGGCTTCAAGGGAACGTACTCTGTAAAACTTCTAAGTGTAGTTTTATCTTCGTAATGCACTCCTTGCTTTACTCCTATACTCTCTGGCTCCCACAACTTATTAACAGGCTCTATGGCCTTCTCAATCAACAGCTTATGAACAGGCTCTATGGCCTCTTCAATCAACAACTTATTAACAGGCTCTATGGTCTCTTCATTCAACAACTTATTAACTGGCCTTTTGGCCTCATCAATCAACTCTTGTGTTGTAGTAGGCAATAACTGTGTTCCTACTCGCATAACAAGTTGGTTTTGTACACTACTGGACCCATGTTGAGTATCACGAGGAATATGGCCATACAACATGACACCACCTGGTGTTTCCATCAAAGTATAGACATCCCACTTGTTAATACCACTAACAAACTGACTAAAATGTAAGGCACCAATAACAATGCCAATGTTTTCCAGTACATCACTATAAATATCTTCATCAGCCAACTTGTGACCATTAGACTTTAACACATTTGCAGCCTTTGCTAGTCCTGGAGTGTGGATGCTAATTACCATGTCATCAACTACGAGTAATTTAACTCTGGCTCTTCTTTTCCCCAATTTGATAACTACATTTACGACAGGAAAACTTCCTTCCTTCGTCTCAGAACGAAATGCATCAATACCAAGAGACATTTCATCTACTGGGCTTAATTTAAGCCTTTCAGCTAATTCCCTAGTTATAAAGGAACACTGGGAACCTGTATCAAAGAATAACCTAGTATTTACCCAAAGATTTCCCTTTGAGCTGCTTATTTTTCCACTTGCAGTAGGCAGAGCACATGAAGGTAAACTCGGCTTCACCATTTGCCTTTGTACTGCCTTCATAGTCATCACACCAACATGTTTCTTGTCCTTTTCGGAGTCAGAATGTTCTTGCTCATTGTTTGACTCATCTAAATTTGAACCATTTCCTGACTGTTCATTCAGAAATGTAGGTTCTTCAAACCTTCTACGAAATTTTGACTCTTGTTCATAACACAAGGCTGCATGATGACCATTTTTCTTACACTTCTTACACTTTAACTGAGTGTAACATTCATTTGCATAATGCCCTGACTGAGTACATCTCAGACATTTGTTATTGTTTCTCAATTTGTCTCTGCGTTCATTTATGCTTACTACTTTATTACACTGTTCAGACTTATGACCTTGCCAACCACAGAATACACATTCTGTTTTACTATTTACTACATTTGCAGTAGCACCATAACTACCCACATTCTTTTTATAGGACTGGGTCTCATCTCTCTGGGAGGTTTGGGTCTCTCCCTTTGTGTTACCTTTAGTATTGTTGCCCTCTATATGATATACATATTTTCCCAGTTCCTTCAAGAGGGTTTCATATGTAGGATATTTTGTGTCTATTTTCATGCTAATCCAGTTCTCAACATCTTCTGGCAATTTCATCATCACGAGTTCTGAAAACACCCAATCAGTGTTCTTCATGTCTCTATAATTTTTCAGACTTCGAGTAATGGCTTCTACTTCCTGCTTGAACTTAAAAAGTGATGAATAATTAGAAGAGGGAGTTGGTATTTTTACCAATTTCCTCATTAAATTTCGTACAATCCTGTCCTTGCTGGCATAAACAGCTTGCAGCTGTTGAATGCATTCATCATAACTCTCACTAGCAACAGGATATCCCTTTATGGTGTCTTTTGCATCTCCTTTAAGGGCATTTCTCAAGATGGTAAACTTTGTCATAGTTGCCATAGAAGTACTATGTACTAAACTATCAAACGTATCCCAAAACTCGTTCCATTCATCATAGTTTCCAGAGAACTGTGGTATTTTTACTTCAGGAAATTTAGGTGTGGGTTGCCCACTGGGGAGGCTTGAACTCTCGGAACTAGGAGCTCTAGTACTCTTCATAGTTCCTAACTTACGAATCCGTTCTAGGACAGCTAAGCTAATATTATTTACTGTTTCAGCTAGATTGTCATGTTCTGTATCCTCCTCTTCAGAATCCCTTTTAAGGGGCTTATTCTCGACATATTCTTCATATTTCCTATCATATCTTCCGAATCTTTCTGTTAGCGTATGATGACATCTTTCTAAATAATTAACAACAAGTGTCTCATCATCTTTGGCAAGTTCTGTTTGACACTGAACACAATCACGTTGAACCAATTCCCGAAGGCGTTTTAATGCCTCAGGTTTAACCGACATATTGAGAAAGCAAATAGAACATAAAACAACAAACAAATAGTTGATGCAATTTTATCATCAAAGAATCCACGATCTTCTTTATGCATCCACAATGCAACAAACAATCACTCTGTAAAGAGTATCAAAGGACAATCTTCCAAATCTCAAGATAATAACATACAGTTATTTAATTCCGTCAATTATGACGCCAATCCTCAAAGTGTAAAACACACTTTTCATCAATTAAACGACACTGTTAAGTCAGCAACAGTAAATGGAAAGTGTAATGCAAACCACACTGTTCCTCAAACGACACTGTGCACCTAGCAGTAGGTGGGTCACTACCTTCTGTTTATTTACGTAAACAAAGGAATCAATACGACATTCTAGACATCGTTAAATGGGAAATATGTAAACACACAAATCCCTAAAAACCACTGTTCACCCAGCCGAAATTGGGTACTAATATCCAAATTACTTAATGGACGCTCAACTACGAAAGTATATTTCGTTTCCACAGATAGAGAAACGCTTTATCCACGTGGGAAATGGATTCTCTTATTTATTTCAACAACCACTTAAATTTCAAAGGTTATATTTGCAATATTCATGCAAATACATGCAATGCTCCTCCCTGTTTTCGCTGAAATGTGGACGATTTTAACCGTAGAGTTTTACACTAACTTCTTACAAGGTGGGAGCTTATCTAAAATGTACACTATTTTCACCATTACCACACCAATTCTCATCCGGTTCGAAGGACCAAAAGCTGTGGAGGATTTCCTGTGTGTTATTTACCCTTCGATCTTATAACCCCCTAAATTCGGAAATCCTGACACGGCTTCAGTAGAGGCCTACCACGATCTCAAAATTAAATCCTCTACCAATAAAATATAATTAATATTACATGCATAAACATACATGCAAATATTTTATATGGGGGTTTATGAACTGCTGATATGTGAATATTTAAATAAACTCTCCTCACCTTAAATTAAAACTTCCTCATACAGAATAATACATTTTCTAACATACATTCTACCTACGAGTGTTCAATTAAATGAGCTCATTCTGTCCCTCACACGTAGTTATAAATATTGTTAGAAATAAGATAAATCTGCATTGCATCTGTACTCATCTATCCGGATAACCCTGATGTCGTCAGCAATCACGGGATTCCCAATCAAACTCACTGAATATCTTCTGATCCACGTATCTCTATCACGTTTTTTACTTGAGTGTCTCGTAACGTCTCACGAGTACCACTAATAATAAACTTATAAGTACTGTTAACAAACACAGTAAGAATGAGTGCCTCGTAGCATCTCACGACGGCAACTAACTTTATAAGAAAGTCCCACAAGCTCATCTAGTTTGTCGGGGTCCTTGGTACTAGGACTAAGTTGACTTATGACTTGCTTACAACAGTTCTTTGTTCAACGAGGCGATGCAATAAGCGTTATCAAGGAGGTGAAGGGTTAATGGCTAAAATCCATTAGTGACCTACATTCCTTTCTCCAAGTCTTCTACAGCCAGCCTCCATAATAAACTACACATTATACATACGAATATACGTGTATACATGATAGAAATTAATAGGTATACATACTAAGTGTAAAAGTATATATTCATGCACTTACGTTACAATAAACGAAACTATATGCAAACTAACACTTACATAATGTACGTAGAAATAAACTGTCTTGAAATATATTCAAGACATCATATATATATATATATATATATATATATATATATATATATATATATATATATATATATATATATATATATATATATATATATATATATATATATATATATATATATATATATATACACACACACACACACAGATAAAGAAGATAATGACAGAAGATCAGGGGATGGGGCCTCATTAAGATTGTTATACACAAATGCTGATGGATTAGCTGGTAAGGCAGTAGAATTAAAAGATAGGATTCACAACAGTAAGGCAGATATAGTAGCAATTACAGAGACTAAGTTGAGTGAGGACATAAACAGTGTCACAGTTTTTCCTAAGGGCTTCAGAATACTAAGGGTCGAAAGATCTGAGAGGACTGGTGGAGGGATAGCACTGCTCATAAGTGAGAGGATTCAAGTTGAAGAAATAAACTTGGCTATAGAAAGTGAGTTCAGGGAATTTCTTGTTGCTCGCATAAATACTGGGTCAGAGAGCATTATAATAACTGTTATATACAACCCACCAAGGAACCAAAATAGGCTTGAAATTTATGAGGAAAGTCATATAGGTACGATTGAAGTCATAAACTCAGTTGTTAACATGGCGCGGGAGAAAAAATGTAGGATTTTGATTATGGGAGACTTTAATCATAAAGAGATAGATTGGATAAATCTTGACCCACACAGTGGTGAGGACTCATTTGGGGCAAGATTCCTAGATTGCGTACAAGGGAATTTCCTACACCAACATGTAATGGAACCAACAAGAGCCAGGGGTGGGGATGAGCCATCACTACTTGATCTAGTGTTCACAGATAATGTGTTGGATATTGAAAATATTGAGTATGAACCACCAATTGGAAAGAGTGACCACTGTGTGTTGTTGATGAAGTATATCATTGAAGATATTCTTCCTGAGAGTAGAGGCACTGAGGACATGAGGAGGAACTATCCGAAAGGAGATTACATCAAAATGAATGAGCTTTTTGCAGTTATTGACTGGAGAACCTTATTTTACAACAAATCTGTACAAGAAATGTATGACATCTTTTGTGAGAAATATGGGAAGACAGTAGATTGCTGCATACCTGTCACCAAAGTAGGTGTAATTCATGCCAGAGAGAAATGGTTCGATAATGGGTGTAAAAGAGCTAAGGAGTGGAGAGACAAATGCTGGAAAAGGTATAGGAGGAGAAAAAACATAAATGCCTGGCAAACCTACAAAAGAGCAAGAAATGACTACCTAAGTAAAAGGAGAGAGGCAGAGAGAGATTATGAGAGGGACATCACCAGGAAGGCTAAAGAAAATCCCAAGCTTTTCCACAGCTTTATCAGAGGAAAACTGAAGGTAAAAGAACAGGTTTTAAGGCTAAAGAGAGCGGATGGAAGCATCACTGAGACGGACGAAGAGATCTGCAAAGAATTGAACAAGGAGTTTCAGTCAGTATTTACAGTAGAAAATACCCCACCCCCTCAGATTGCAGTGATAGAAGCTCAAGGGCCGGTATTAGAGAACATCAACCTTACAGCCACAGAGGTATGCAAAGCGCTGATGGATTTAGATGTTCATAAAGCTACAGATCCTGATGACATATCCCCTCATGTGCTTAAAAAATGCGCAAACACAATATCAGTGGCACTAAGTATCATATTTAAGGAGTCACTGGAGTCGGGGGAGATTCCAAGATGCTGGAAACAAGCAAATGTGATACCTATCTTCAAAAAGGGAAGGAGGGATACGGCTCTGAACTATAGACCAGTTTCCTTGACCAGCATAGTTTGCAAAGTTATGGAGAAACTACTAAGGAAACATATCTCTCTTCACTTGGAATCCTTCAACTTTTTGTCAGTGAGGCAACATGGCTTCAGAGAAGGAAGATCAACAGTAACAAACTTATTAGAATTTTATGATGAGGTAAGCCAAATCTTACAGGAAAGAGAGGGCTGGGCAGATTGCATATTCCTAGACTTCCAGAAAGCGTTTGACACTGTTCCACATGGGAGACTTATTAGGAAGCTGCAATCAATGGCTAGAATAGGTGGAAATGTCTTGGAATGGATAAAAACTTACTTAGAAGGAAGGGAACAGAGGGTTAGAGTAAGACACTCAGTGTCTGAATGGAGAAGAGTTAGTAGTGGAGTTCCACAGGGTTCAGTTTTAGGGCCACTTTTGTTCCTTGTATATGTAAATGACCTACCAGAGTCTGTAAATTCATTCATGAATATGTTTGCAGATGATGCAAAGATTGTGAAGAAAGTAAAAAACGAGAACAATGGTAGAGAACTTCAGGAGGATCTAAATAATACGAGTGGTCAGAAAAGTGGCTAATGAAATTCAATACCTCAAAATGTAAGGTAATGAGAATGGGTACAAGTGCAAGAAGGCCCAAGCTTGACTACTCGGTGGCTGGAGTACAACTTCAAGAGACAGAAAATGAGAGAGATCTAGGAGTAAACATACTGGCAGATTTGTCTCCAGAAATACATATAAATGGCGTAGTAAGGGCAGCATATGCATTCTTATCAAATGTAAGGGTAGCCTTCAGGCACATGGACAAGGAAATGTTCAGAAATATTTATGTAACCTATGTGAGGCCAAAACTGGAATATGCAGCCCCCTTTTGGAATCCGCACTTGAAAAAGCACATAGCTAAGCTTGAAAAAGTTCAAAGACATGCCACGAAACTGGTGCCAGAAATACGCAATCTCGGTTATGATGAGAGGCTGAGGGAATTAGACTTGCCATCACTCGAAGCTAGAAGAGTAAGGGGGGATATGGTGACAGTCTTTAAATTCCTTCATGGTTATGATAGAGTGGATAGGGATCGATATTTCGATATGGCTGGCTCTAGAACTAGAGGTCATAGTTTGAAGCTTCGTAAGAAAACTTGTTTGCAGGATGTAAGGAAATACTTTTTCAGTGTAAGAGTAGTTGATAATTGGAATTCGCTAAGCGAGGAGGTAGTTAATGCTATCTCAATCCATAGTTTTAAGGACAGGTATGATAAGTATCACTAAGTCTAAAAATGGAACCGATCAGGAGACGGGAAGATACGAGCTTTGGGCTCTTTCCCGTAAACACAATTAGGTAATCACCAGAGTCTGTAAATTCATTCATGAATATGTTTGCAGATGATGCAAAGATTATGAAGAAAGTAAAAAACGAGAACATTGGTAGAGAACTTCAGGAGGATCTAAATAATCTGCATGAAAGGTCAGAAAAGTGGCTAATGAAATTCAATGCTTCAAAATGTAAGGTAATGAGAATGGGTACAAGTGCAAGAAGGCCCAAGCTTGACTACTCGGTGGCTGGAGTACAACTTCAAGAGACAGAAAATGAGAGAGATCTAGGAGTAAACATACTGGCAGATTTGTCTCCAGAAATACATATAAATGGCATAGTAAGGGCAGCATATGCATTCTTATCAAATGTAAGGGTAGCCTTCAGGCACATGGACAAGGAAATGTTCAGAAATATTTATGTAACCTATGTGAGGCCAAAACTCGAATATGCAGCCCCCTTTTGGAATCCGCACTTGAAAAAGCACATAGCTAAGCTTGAAAAAGTTCAAAGACATGCCACGAAACTGGTGCCAGAAATACGCAATCTCAGTTATGATGAGTGGCTGAGGGAATTAGACTTACCATCACTCGAAGCTAGAAGAGTGAGGGGGGGATATGGTGACAGTCTTTAAATTCCTTCATGGTTATGATAGAGTGGATAGGGATCGATATTTCGATATGGCTGGCTCTAGAACTAGAGGTCATAGTTTGAAGCTTCGTAAGAAAAGTTCTTTGCAGGATGTAAGGAAGTACTTTTTCAGCGTAAGAGTAGTTGATAATTGGAATTGGCTAAGCGAGGTGGTAGTTAATGCTATCTCAATCCATAGTTTTAAGGACAGGTATGATAAGTATGACTAAGTATAAAATGGAACCGATCGGGAGACGGGAAGATACGAGCTTTGGGCTCTTTCCCGTAAACACAATTAGGTAATCACACACACACACACACACATATATATATATATATATATATATATATATATATATATATATATATATATATATATATATATATATATATATATATATATATATATATATCACGAAAACAGAAAAATGGGGTGTGCTTCCTAAATGTGATCTATATGAATATTCACATTCTTATACGTGTTCTACAAGGGTTTTCTATTTAACTAGCAACCAAACCTAACCTACAATGGTGGATCATATATTGCCGGTAGATCACATATAGGAGGAGGTCCCTAAAGATAACGAGTTCTTGGTTTCATTCTATGTTTTTGTTGTCAGTGATATTTTACCATTTCTAAATTTTGTATTTATGTTTATTTACTTGCATATTAAGTCTTTTTTTTATTTGTTTACTTTTTGCTCAGAATTTCATAATATTTGAGCATCATCTCTTGAGGAGAAGGATGTAAGGTGAGCAAATTCAATTTATCTTTGGTGTCTATTGGTTGTGTAGCTGACACCAAACTATTTGATTATGTTCTTGTTCTGAAGCAGAAATAAAAGATAAATAAATAAATAAATCCAAATAAAGCTCAGTCTACTTCATTCATTATTAGGGAATGTTTAAATTATCATTATCACTTCTAATACCACAGCATTTTTACATTTGTGCCTCTCCTGCTGTATTGATACTTATCATTCACAAATGCCAGAGATTATCTCTACTTCCTCTTTATAAAGTGCTTGTTTCATCAAAGGGCATCTTCTTTATTTATTAGTTTCCTTGAAATAAACTGTACCCATCCTCACTTTCCAGTACCTTCTCTTTCACTAACTCCTTTACTGCCATATTTCTTTTTACTTCATTATAGAATTCTTTTGCAATACACTTATGATTTGTATGCAGCTCTTGGAAATCTCTTCTGAATTGTTTGGACATTGCAAGCTGTTATTTCATCTTTCTCAGAAGACAGCAATACTGTACTGGATTATACGATGCCATACATTTCCTGTACATTTTTCTTGTTAAAAACGTTCCTCCAGTTGATACCAACTACCTGATCATTCATTAATTTGTGATACTCCTTTAGACATTTCTTATTTTCTCCAGAGACAGTCTAATCTTCAGAAGAAAATCTATAGAAAAAGTACACCAACAACAGCATGTGGTGTTTTAATTTTATATAAAAGCGACTACAGTAAAATTCAATCTTACCGACATCCAGTCTGTTATTTATGATATTAAGATCAACAACTGAAGGACTTTTAGATTCAAATAAGACTGTCCTGGACAGCTCGATGTTAAGTCTCCCTTTAGTTGCAAATCCTTCTTTATGCCTAAATCTACACAGAAAATATTTGCATATTCTTACACATCTCTTATTATCCCTTCATATCTGACAAGTCACAACATTCCCCATCGTAGGTTTCTTCACACTAAGGCCAGATAAGGGCAATTTTTCGCCCATCCTGGTCTCACACTCAAAAAGAAAAAAAAGTAATAGAGGTTCATCTTCACCCTAACTATTGTTCCTGTGATCCAGAGAAATGACTTGATCAAAGTGTATGATATTTTATTTGGATACAGTGAACCAGTATGTTAGATTCATAATGGTGCTAAAGCATTATTCTTTATTTTTGAAGTTGTGTGAAATCTTTTTTATGTTTGTTGGTTAAATGAAAAAAGTATTATAGGCTTATTAGCTATTTATCTGTGCTTAAAAAGGGTGTTAGAAGTTTGAACAATAAATTCTATACCAGTAAGAGGTATAAAGGCAGAATATAAATTATGAGACAAATAATAGCTAGCCAGGATGAAAGAGAAAATTAAGAATTTAGTTGAAGTAGTGAATCAAGAGAATAGGATATGAAAGTCAGCTCTACAGTCAACACTTTTTCAAGTAAATACACAATCATACAAAGATATTGAAAGACAAAATACTACTGGTAGTAATACAAATGAGTGGGCATAGATATTCTCGATGCAAGTGTCAGAGAGACTAAAGTTCATTGCATCACTAGCAGAACAAAGACTGAAGTCGCATATGAGCCTCTTGCTTAAACAAAAGTTAGTATGCTGCATTCTTATCTAATGCCAAGTTATGTGCAGTTCTTATGTACATAAAACAGTAATACCACGTTATATAATAAGTATGAAATTACTGTTCAAAAATAGAACATGTGTCTTGAATATCAGACAACATTGTTCCATTGACGAGTTTAGTCCTCTTTATATTCACAATTTTTTTCGAATTGCAATGACTGCATGACAGCGAGGTGAAGTAACTGGATCGAAGAGCTGCACTAAATATGCAGAGCCTAATCCCTGAAAAATAAAACAAAAAGAATTCAGCTAATTTAAAAAAAAAATATAAATCAACTACTACTAATTAAATGGAAGGAAGGCCATATCTTACAGTTATATTAAAACTTTATGATGCCGTTTCTTTCCTGGAGGGGAATTGTAACCATTTGCATACTTGACTAAGTACTTTAAATTTTAATTAATTATCAAATTAAAACAAAACAGATCATACTACAGCTTGCAAACATGAAGCACATTTTCAAAAAAATGCACAAATGGTAAGTTGTGATTGTGGAAATCCCACAAGGTTGAATATAATGGTCTTCGCTTGGTTATCTATAATAGTTTGCTGGTCAACAACGCTAAATTCCTGCACATATTTGTTGAAATTGAACTAATACTGCACTCCAAAAGTGTACAATACGCTACAAATCAATATACTGATGCTAAGAGCAAGGAAACATAGACGATTGGAGCTGATGGATCTGTTGTAACCTTTGTCCACCTTCACAGCCCCCGAGTTAAGAGAAACTTCGTTCACCTGGCAGGATTGTCTAAGGTATTTTGTCAGTACTCGTATATATATAAAAAAAAAGAAAGTATATTTCCAGGAGACTCCTTCCAAGCTAACAATAACTAAGCAGTCGCACCTCACAAATTAAAGAAAATTACTCACAAGCATAAAAGTGCACACAAGTGACTCCGATCTGTAACCGGCTTTACTCAGCTTAATCAGCTGGGAATTCCTTTTATGCAATGAATCTTTTTAATTTAGTCTGTAAGTCATTTCGTAAAAGACACAAGAACTTGATAAATATACATTTAGAATGTACTGGCTTACCTGTTCACTTAAAAATGCAAGTCTGTCTAGGAGCATCAATCCTTCTATCACTGGAGCCAAGGAGGCTCTCAAGAGGAAAAATCTTTCTATCTTTTCAATATGATTTAGATATTTTTTATTATAATCTTTGAGTTCGCCATCTGATATCTGAAAAGTATAGTTATAAGGATGTGACAAAGCAAACAAACAAACAAACATTTATTTCCATTTGGCAATGGCTATTCTTTGAGAAAGAATAAATGAGAGAGAGAATCAAATGTGAACAGAAAATGCTTATATTTTATGTATACAATGAATTTATGACGTGAAATGCCTTAAGATTTTTAGGAAGCAAAAATCACCTTAAAGGAATATATATTTCCAAGAACTTCATAACAAAATAATACCCATGTAGCTTTTCTATCTTCCGAATTCTAACAAGTATGTGCATAGATACCACTTTCATAAGTATCCCCTTTATATCAGCAGCTGTTATCTCCACTGTCTGATGAAAACTCTCAACTACCCGAAGTCATAAAAAACCTGAGGCAAATATGTTGGTTACCCTGTCAGTCTAATTTACATGCATAACTGATGCTATAACCTACATCCATCAAGCTTCAATAGGTTGATCTGCGCAGCTCAGTGACCCTTGCGGCAGCATTTGAGAAAAGCAAAACCTCTAGCATAAGAAAGGGAGTGAGAGGGAGTGACTAATAAGCCAAAGGTTAAAGAATTATAATGTCATTGTCAACATGTCATCCTCTTCTTCCAAAGGTAGTAAGGAATGGAGCAAGGTATTGCCTCTTTTGTACAACAATGTCAGACTACCCCATGAATGGTCCATACACTTTGTCCCAAGTCCTGGGTTGGAGAAGTTTTCTCATCTAAAAATATAATCCATGATTACTGATTCCAAAAGTAAAAGTTCTGATAAGGATGTCAACACCCATACTTGTTAAGGTGAAAAACAAATACAAGAAAATGGAGACATATAATACCAAGATGTTGTAAAAGAGAAAATAACAAAGAAGAGGTTCTCAATATGATATCTATGCAATATTATGCAGAAATGCAAAATAAAACTACTAACCTCTATATTTACAGGCATTTTCTTGAAGGCTGCTCGTGCATAACTTGGAAAGTCATGGCATTTAGAGGCAATGCGCCCCACGATAGGGATGTCAGACTTGCTACCAATTCTTTCTAGCAACAAAATTTGTAGTAATGATCTCCAATACAAAGCCATAGTGCTATTCTGAAATAATAAATTAAAAGATATTGGACAAAACATGCAATGTATAAAAATATAATATTAAATGTAAGATAAGGTTACATAGATATCTGATAAACACTTAACAGCTTACCATAATTTTCATCTTTGCAAAAGTGCAAACTAAAATATCCGGACTAAAATCAGACGTGAATATGCTCAAGAATTTAAAGAATAACTTCAAGATGGAAACAAAATGAATGTTCTCGGTAGGGAAGAAGTAGACATTGTTCTTTGATGTAGAGAGAATCACAGATATCTTTGGACCTTACAAAACACACTTACTGGGAGATGTACAGAAATGGTACATGAAAAGTATCAGCTATTTTCTAAAAGAGGAAGAGAAGCACACCATGGAGGAAGCAAATTTGTTAACGAGGAGCTGTCAAGAGGGATTGGACAAACAAATTATAAAAGAAACAATATTGTTAGCATCTCTCTGAACACAGGAATGAACAAAATGAACTCCATACCAATTTATGTACCAAAGCAGGGACGACCATAGAAGGAAAAAGAAGAATCCTTAAAAAAGTACAAGAACTTGAGAAAAACCTTACTGACTACTAGCATTAAACCTCCAAAAGATGATATTCTTGGTAGACTGCATGAAGATTTGGAAAATCGAAATGTGCATATATCTGTACTTGAAAATATAATTTTGGTAAAGATTAAAAAAAAAGCATAATGGATACTGAGCAAATATCTTTTCCTGAAAAAATAAAAGTATTTTTGACACATTGGGTCCATCTTAAATATTTTTTATGTGAAACTAACTAAGCTGTTAGGTCATATTCTATAAACCATAAAAACAAAGAAAACAAATCAGTATTACTCACTAAATTTCTCTGGCAAAAACGTTCTGCGGGCTGACAAGATAACATTCTGCAATTCCGACCCAGCGAAAATTTTTCCTCTATCAAAATCTTGCATAAAGGAAATCCAGCATTTGGATTAGGAATATGTGAAGGATGCATTGGAGTATCAATACTTCTTTCTTTAGTACTATATTTGGAAAGAGACGTTCCAGGAGACATGGTGTCTTTGTTGACTACCTCTTTCGAAAATGGATTATTCAAAAACTCCTCTTCTACAAGATGATAGCAACAACCAACATTGCATAGAAATGTCACTTTAGGATGAGACAAATATAAATGAAGACTGTTTGAAGCTAAATTTCCACATGTATGAAGCCCAACGAGGGCAATTTCTGAATCATCAACTGGAAAAGATGATTGCTTTCTATTAGATGTCCCTGTATTTACAAAAACTTTGAAACTTGCATTATCATCAGTTCTTAAAGCAAAATGATGATTTACTAAAGGTGTTGTGCTGTTTGTATATATACTATCAGTTTCCTTATAAACGTTGTGTTTACCCCCTAAAGTAGAGAAAAGAGATTCACTGTCATTATTTTCCAATGACACAGTAGTGGGAATATCTAAAGCTTTGCTAATGCAAGAAAGGGAGGAATCAGTAGGAGTCTTGGACTCAGTTGCAACAGCTTCAGTTAAATGACTCTTACAATACTGATTACACTTGTGAGCCTCTAAAAAATGATTATCTAAAGATTTCTCTTCCTTATCAATAGAATCTTTCACAATCTGTAATAAATTGGATTCATTTGACACAAAAGCAGTAACAGCAATATATGTTCCTACAATGTCTTGCTTTGAGTTAGAAGAGATAAATGATGCTGTTTGTTCGGATTTATTTACTTGGCTTTCTGTCTGTCTATCTTGTTCTGGCTTTTTGGTGTTTTTCCACCGTTTCTGAAAAAGATAGAACATGGAATTAGGGATCAGAAAATATTAGCAAATCCGTAAGATGATATTTTACCAACTAAAAACAAATTACTTGTACATAAATTGTGATCAGTTCCACATTACGGACTCCCATTACTACTAAGGGTTAGGACGGTGCCTTCTTTGGCTTTGATAAGCGTGACTGTTGCCCTGAGTGACTGCCCTTTTTTAACATCAGGACGTAGCGGGTCTTAAAACCAAGACCTGACGAATCAGAGTCACGAGTTCCCACTCGGCCAGGGCAAATTATATAAATAGCAAACGTTAATTATAATGTATAGTGTTGAGAAGAGCTCTTCAAGAGTATATATTCTTGATTACAATATAAAGCTTTTAAATGATACATAAAATCATCCCATGCTACAATACTAACAAAAACAGAAATTAAATACATAATTCTTTCTCTAGAGCAGGTGCAGAAACAAAGGGAAAATATAGTCTAAGTACCCCTATACAAATTTGAGACAACTAATGATAGCATATCACTGTCTTTAATAAAATTCTTGTCAAGAGATTCTGAAGTATTTTTCTAAACAATCTGAAGACCACAGAAAGTATATCCTATGAGACAAATAAAAAAATAACTACGCAGAGTGTGTAGCCTTTTCTATCCCGTTCATATAAAACAAATACTAAATTAATATTGTTGAAAAAGGCTCTCATACTCTATCTCTTTATTTTCATAGGCAAAACATATTTAACGATGTGTTCATGGTACTTGGATCTTGTATTGAGACAGATTAACTTCGGATATTTACCAAGGCAGGTCTGGTTATTCCTCTCAAAAATATTATAGGCTAACTCCAGTAACCCATAAATTCCACCCCATGGAAATTCTTCCCCAAGAAAGGTTAAATAAGGTTCAAGTTAGGTTAGCTTAAACTGCTAAGTTCGAGTAAACAGTCGCTTAGTTTTTATGGTGTGGAGTTTGCATGGGGAGGAATTTTTAAGGGTGCAATTTTGGGAGTAGAATTATCAAGGTGAAATTTTCCGGGGTCGAATATACAAGGAACTGGTTATTCCACTGATTAAAGCATATGTTACATGGGCATGCAGTCCTCAAAGGCTCCATGATCCATGAAGACCAATGCTGCTGTGTGAAGTAGCAACTGGTGAGCACCCAAAGTAATCCTGTGCAAACTACAGCATAGCTAAAGATAGACAACTATATCAAACGAATGGTGCTGAAAATATTCCTACAAACAATGTTGTTGTAGAAAAGGCCCTTCCCCCCAAAGGCATGGACTAATCCAAAGGCAAACAAAATGATGCTAATCGAGGGACATCTCAAAAGGAGGAAAGCCAAAAATTACCCCTATATAAAGAAAAACTCTGGTGGAAAAAAAAACTGTTATCCTAGAGCAAATTGGTGCAAGAATGGTCCTCGAAACATTCCATTGTGGCATCTCTAGGAATGAGGCAGTGGATTGGTATTCCTCTGTTTCTCCACTTAGCAAAGCATTATGTGGTATACTGTCAGTATTATAGCACGGTTTCTTTTCATATTGTCTTTATATTGCCACGCTGATAATCATCAAATATTTGTAATCAATCACAAATTTGAATGGCATTGGTAGCCATGGGTTGAGCTCCAATATCACAGGTTGGAAGCACTAATAGGCATTCATGTCTAGGGCACTGCCACTTGTATGCTCATATGCACTGCTTCGACTTACGCCAGATCTACTTATTGTAATGTTCCAGAGACAATTGAGTGCTTTCTACTTCACTGTCATCCTTTAACAGAAATTGGTGTTTTCTTCACTATACAGGGGGTCCTCGTTCAACGTCATGGTTCTGTACCTGACAGCCAACCAAATACTGAATATATAAAAATAAATAAAGCCATTAACTTGATAAATACGAATACAGCTGTATTTGCTAACTCTGTATTCGTGTGTATTTTGAATAAAATCGTATTTAGAGCTATGTGTTTTATTTCTAAATTCACTATAATCCTTCAATAGTGTATAACCAAATATATACACAAATAAATAAATAAAGCCATTAAATTGATAAATATGAATACACCTGTGTTTGCTAGCTTTGTATTCTTGTGTATTTCAAATAAAATCGTCTTTACAGCTATGAGTTTGTTTTTCATTTAAGTTCAATATAATCCTTCAATATAACCAAATATATAAACAAATAAATAAATAAAGCTATTAACTTGATAAATATGAATACAGCAGTGCTGCTAGCTGTGTATTCCTTCGACGCTCTCACATACTATATTGATGCACGGTTTGAATTTACCACACCAGCCAGGTAAGTCGAAAAATTAATTTATTAATAATTCATTAATTACTTTTTGATATTTGTAGTAACAACAAAACGACATAAGACGGAATGACGTTATGCGAAGACCTACTGTATCTTGCCCTTCCTAGGAATTTGAAATTTTTTCCCAATTGTTACTATTGGGTGGTGGTCCAAATAATTTTAGCTCAGCAGTTTTCACAGGTTTCTTGACCAAGGTTAACGTATTCAGTATTATTTCCTCACTAACTATGATACTTGCCTTGAAACAATTTAGGTGTGACCTAAGAGGTAACCAAGCTTCAAATCCTACAAATATTGGAAGAAGCCTACAAATTAGAATACATTTAAACGGTTCAAATTAAACTACAACTTACAACTATAGTGTAACATATCTCGCGATAGGAGCAGTTATGCAAAACACGATCATAACAAAGCACATGCGTAAAATTGTTTTACTTCAAACTCTATCATATTGTTTTCAATATTTGATTATTCAAAATTCAATACTCCAAAGCATGCCATCATCTGCAAAATGAAAGAGCCTATACAAAGCTAAAACTGTATCTGGAATTCAAAAGGAGAGAATAAGTCTGTGCAGCAATAAGGGGGAGAGTATGGGGAGCTTCCATAATGGAGCAATAAGAAAACACTTCTATATCAGATCACTGACATAAATAACAGTCTACCTGTAATTTTGATTTACGAAGAGAGGCGGATGATGTATTCGTGGGGCATGAATCGATACCTATCACATTAAGACCGTGTTGTAGAGCCAGTGATGTACTTAAGTAACCTTTGCCACTCCCCAAGTCAATAATCCAGTCAACATCACAGCCTGATAAAATATACATAAACTTCATATTCATATATATTTATATGACTGAAAAGCATTCCACTTTAGTATAACCTCAAAAGATATCTATTAAATAGCTTACCTTTAGCTAGACGTGAAATTACTCGACTAAATATTTCAACTTCATGGGACTTTTTTTCTGACATTATTCCTTTAATAGGAAAGGTAGCCACATCCTCAGCGCCATATGCCTCCAATATCTGAAACAAACAGCAATTACACAGTGATGTAGAATACAGTAACACCATATGACATCCACAACAGGAAGTCTTTTGTCTTACTTGCTCTCGGTTTTAGAGGCTCGACATTAAACACTATATTAAATGACACGAGTGTAAGTAATTAGGCAACTCTATAAACAGTCTGATTCCTCCTCTTATACATTTAAGTGAACGTTGTTACAAAAAAGGGAAGTAACAAGGAAAGTGAGTACAGCAAAGAGCGTAATAACCCAGAAAACATAATATTCTAGTTATGAAAGTTTTTCCTATTATATATTTTTTTCTATAATAATTATCATAAACATAAAAACGTGTACTATTCTCAAAAAGCATTTGAGGATTTGGAAGACGAATGCTCTCATATACCAGGGTTTAGCTTTTCTGCCACCAATTAAATCATATCATGATGTAGGTTACGTTACATAACCATTGCAGTACCTCACCTCACTGACTGGTGTCAAAACACCTAAGGACGGTAGTGAATGACACCGCACTGCTGACAAAAATAGATTCAAATCAGTTGTTTGCAGGTTCCATTCTGAGCTCCTTGAGGTACTATCTTAAAAAAAAAAAAAAAATAATAATAATAATAAAAGTCATATGTTATATGATGTACAGAAATTTATACAAATATGAATATTCTGCTCTATTGTAGCGAACCAAACTCTATTTCTGACTTGCCAAACTTTATCATGACTATCATCAAATCTTTTGGCTTCTTCCATCAGGAGTTGCAACAGCAGATCAACAGTCTCCATATCACCTTATCCCAGGCATCCTCTTCTGCCACACCACACACGCTCATGTTCTCCCTCACCACATCCATAAATCTCTTCTCTGGTTTACCTCCCTCTTCTTTTGCCTGGAAGGTCCATCCTCAGCAGCCCTCTACTAACGTATTCCTCATCTCTCCTAGGTACATGCCCAAAGCATATCAGTCTTGCCTCTCTCACCATGTCCCCTAATCATCCTACCTGTGATGTATTCATAATACTTTATCCTGTCCATCTTCGTCATGCCCAGAGAAAACCACATGACTATACATATGGTTATATACAAAGCATTGCTGATAGGAGACCCTAAAATAGAACCTACACACCCAAGAATGAATGAGAGGAAAAAGATCACCAAAAAATAATCCCCCACAAGGCTAGATTGACGAAACTTGTCTACTTGAAATCAAATATCTGTGGATAAAAGTAAAATCACATCACCAAAGGTGAAGAACATACATACATATACCTTGGCTGTTTCCCCCTTTACTTTGGGGGTAGCCGACATCAAGAAAGGAAAAACAAATAGGGGGATTACTTTGCTCTATGGGCAATGACAAGGGAGCTAGCGACCATTCAGATGGCACTGCTGGAGTGCCACAGCCCATCCTCCCGGTTCTTCCACAACCTGTGTCGCTTCACAACTGCCAGCTCCTCCTACTGCCCCTACCACAGGGCTATCTCTGTAAGATGCAGCCCCGTGGTAACAGCAGATGCCCATCAGAGCCGCGTCACAATCGCTCGCCACTCATTCCTATTCCTAGCACGCTCGCTTGCTTCCCTCACATCCATCCTCCTATCATTCAGGGCTCTCCTTACTCCATCCATCCATCCAAACCTAGGCCTCCCTGTAGCATTTCTCCCATCAACTCTCGCATTCATCACCTTTTTCAGCAGCCTTTCATCATCAATCCTTTCCACATGGCCAAACCATCTCAGAACATTCATATCTACTCTGGCTGCAATTTCTCTCCTCACACCCGTTCTTGCTCTCACCACTTCATTCCTAACCCTATCCAATCGAGATACACCAATCATACTCCTCAGGCATTTCATCTCAAACACATTTAGTTTCCGTCTCTCACTTACTTTCATACCCCATAACTCTGATCCATACATCACAGTTGGCACAACCACTTTCTCAAACAAAACTTTCTCAACATTCATTTCCAACCCTCTATTCTTCATCACTCCTTTCAATGCACCCAACACTTTACATCCTTCATTCACTCTGTGACACACATCTGCTTCCACTCCACCATTTGCAGCTATAACCGAGCCTAAATACTTAAACTGATTAACCTCCTCAAGTGTCTCTCCATTCAACATAACATTCAATCCAGCGCCATCCTCATTTCTTGTACACCTCATAACCTTACTCTTTCCCACATTCACTCGCAGCTTCCTTCTCTCACACACCATTCCAAATTCTGACACTAACTGACACAGCTTTTCCTCTGAATCTGCCACCACCACAGTATCATCTGCAAACAGCAACTGATTCAGCTCCCACTCGTTATCATCCCCATCTACCATTCTCAAACCTCGGCCACGCACTCGCTCATTCACCTCTCTTACAACTCCATCAATATACAAATTGAACAGCCATGGTGACATCACACATCCCTGTCTCAGTCCCACACTCACTGGAAACCACTCACTCACTTCATTCCCTACCCTAACACAAGCTCTACTACCCTCATACAAACTCTTCACTGCATGCAACAATTTGCCATTGATTCCATATAATCTCAAAACATTCCACATAGCCTCTCTATCAACTCTATCATATGCTTTCTCCAGATCCAAAAATGCAAAATACACATCCTTACCCTTTGCTAAATATTTCTCACATAACTGCCTAACTATAAAAATCTGATCTATACAACCTCTACCTCTCTGTCTTATCCCTTATCCTACCATACACTTTTCCTACCACACTCAACAAACTTATACCCCTAAAATTACTGCATTCATACATATCTCCCTTACCTTTGTATAGGGGCACTATACGGGCAATCACCCAATCCACTGGCACCAATGACAACATAAAGCATATATTAAACACTCTCACTAACCATTCCAATGCAGTCACATCCCCTTCTTTCAACATCTCCGCTCTCACACCATCCATTCCAGGTGCTTTACCTGCTTTCGCTTCATACATTGCCCTTTTCACCTCCTCTCTTGTAATCTCTCTCTCATTTTCATCTCCCATTACTGGCCCTTGAACCCCTCCCACTGCCACTATAGCTGCCTCTCTATCTTCCTCAACATTCAGCAAGCACTCAAAATATTCTGCCCATCTTTTCCTTGCATCGTTCCCTCTTAACATCTGTCCATTCACATTTCACTGTCTCTTCCATCCTCGATCCACCCTTCCTTGCTCTCTTCACTTCTTTCCAAAACTTCTTTTTATTCTCCTCATATGACCTACTAAAATCCTGTCCCCACCTAACATTTGCCAACCTCTTCTCTTCTTCTACCTTCCGCTTGGTTTCCACATTTTTCTCCCTATATCTTTCATACTTCTCCCTACTTTTACACTGCAGCCATTCCTCAAAAGCCCTCTTTTTATCTTCCACCTTCATTTTCACCCCTTCATTCCACCACTCGCTGCCCCTCCTCATGCCACCTCCAACAAACCTCTTTCCACACACATCACTTGCATGTCCCACAAAACATTTCAATATAAAAAAGTAACCTTTTTGCAAGCTTCATGGGATGACTTCAATGTGGTGCTTCTTAAATCTACCAAATTAATGGAAGGACTGACACAGTCGCAGAAAAAAGGAGGAATATAAGCATTATACTTTGAAATATACAAACCCAGGCAAGATCATTATAGAAAACTAATAACCATATCCAGGTAGTAAGGTACTTGGTATTACTTCCTCCAGTCTATGCCTGATGGACACCTGAACCTCTTTAATGATGGAGCCTTGTTCAAGACCACATTGTCAGTGCCCTCTATCATATGAGGTTTATGGATTTTAGAGAAGATGGCATAACTGCATCTGCATTGTGAATCCACTCTCAGGAACTGCAACTCCGAAGAAAAGGAAAAACCAACACAGGTGAAGAACAATAAAACTGGCTAAACTGCCACAAGAAATCAATGCTCCTAACAGGGCATGAGAGCATGAGAGGGGTTTTAATCACCAGAGCAATGACCTCATCTCTCGATACATTACATACAACAACGCAATTTTTTCTACACTGGGAAACGATTCTCTGCCGGTCATTTCTTAAAGACTCTTTTCTAGCCAGAGACATCAAGAGAAATCTAGAAACCAACCAAAATGACCCACACTTGGATCTGCTCCGATGTTCCTTACACCCTCCTTCAAACCCATCCCCTACTCCTTCCACACCCCATTTCCTAAATCTATCCATCCTTCCAACACCATCAACATTTCCAACACTCCCCCACCCTCATCTCAACCTTCATAGCGACCTTTTACTACCACTCCTAGATGTGTCATAGATTCCCATGTCTCAAGCAGAGAGACTTTTTCATCTGACAACGGTCAGATATATGTCTATGTTCCTGGAATCCACCATTCTTTGAACCTACGTCAACTAGAAAACTCACATAAATTAAAATGATTATAATACAGTACTTGTACTTCTGAATAAAATAGCATATGCTTTGCAGCTCTGTAGCTGGACAGAGCAGTCACAAAAGGAGTTTAGAATTATGATATTAGATTAAGCCAGAAATGTAGAAAAAAAATTCAGGTGACATACACAGCGAGTAAAATTTCAAGCCTATAGTTGAAAATATGCTAAGTACATCTATGTTGCCTGAACAAAATGTAATGTGACAGAAGCACTTAAGGGGATATGCTTAATTCATAACCCTAATCATATTTACTGGGGACGTTACTGCTGTGACTGGGCACCACAGTGGGGCGTTGGGGCTTGCACCGGCTGACGCCTCCCAGAACAGGGGCGATGCCTCTGACAGGAGGGCTAAAACCCAGCAAACTTTAACATTAAGCTCAGGTATATATATTAGCACTATAAAAAAATTATATAAAACTTATTTATCTTACCTTTACTATCAAATGTTAATGATGCATTTGGTATATGATGAAGTTTATCTTTAGGAACGCTTAACAGATCTCTTTGTAGCTGTTCAGGTAAAAAATTCTCCCAGTGATTTTCCGTTATAAAATCAACCATGTGACAATTCACCAACGGAATCAAGTGTTTGATAAATCTGGATACTTTTTTGACAGCTTCGCTGATATGGTCACCGGATATTACACTCATACTTATTGCTGTAGTAAAACTTCCAAACCTCGGAAGAGAAAGAGAAAACAGAGCTGGCAACACTGAAAATCTGGAATCACAAAAATACCCTATTAATAAATGTTTTATTTTATAGCATTGTTCAATTAAAAATGGGTACATATTTTAAACACTCAAAAAATTTACAATCAAGGTTATAATGAATTCGTTATCCAGTTACCACTGCATACCTAAGGAAGCAATTAAAAATTTTCTCTTATAACCAAAGTCATCAACACACCATATACTGTACAGTATTTGGATGTATGCAAGGGATATGTCATCGGTTTCACGTCACGAACTACCATTCTTCTAAGGGCTAGAATGGTGCCGTCTTGAAAAAGAACCCTGAGTGAATGTCCTTTCTAACCTCAGACTGCAGTGGGCTGTAAACTCTCGACCTGAAGACTCAAAGTTGCAAGTGCTACCACTTTGCCATGGAGTAAAGAAATAAACTATCTCAAGGTGCATTATCAGACATAATGAAGAGAATAAATTATATAAATTCTATAGAAATAAACAAATATTTGTTTCAAAATATAATCAAAATATTATGAAAAAAAAAAAAACACATGTGAAACAACTGTATTGGCATACATTCAAGACAGTTTTTGATAAGTTGTCAAAAATTTATAATAATTTCTTTTCATTGGGAAAAGTGCTAATTATTATAAATTTCCCCCCTCCAAAAACCCTGAAGTCCAAGTGGTTTTAATGAAGCTTCATTGTTTTTTCATATCACTAAGAACCCGCTGGTATTTTTACTTTTCCCCTCCCAAAATGCCCACCCCATATCCTCACATAACAAAAAACCGAGCAGATTCCAATACAAATAATTATCAAAAATGCATAAAAGCATTAATAAACATACTGCAAAATTATGATGTCAGTTATCTGCTAGTATAAAGCGTAAAAATAAATTATCATCAATATATTAACTTATTAAGATATAATGTGTTTATTTCATTATTAAAAAAGTCTCGTGCATTTTTTTACGCATTACTATGCTACACGAATGCAAAGTGAAGACCTAACAGTGTGAGTCAAACTGAAGAATTTCTGCATTTCAAGAAGAAAAACTTTAAATTCTAATTGTTACGTAAATATTTATCTATACACCCTCGTATATAAGTGGTTTTTAAGTGCTTTGAAGGTTTTTGATATTAAATGCTTTTGGAAATTGCAACTTCCTTCCTTCTGTGGTGTAGTTGGTAGTGCCTTGGCACAACCAGCAGGGTCAAGTCCCGGTCGGGGTAAAAATTATTCATGTTTTCGCATATGGTAATGTGCTTATTTGATTATATATATATATATATATATATATATATATATATATATATATATATATATATATATATATATATATATATATATATATATATATATACAAAACATTGAAAATATTTGTAAAAACTAAAAATATTAATGTCATATATCAACTTGTTTAATACTCAACTGTAGGTTAAAGCTAACCTAACCAAACCTAATTTATTTGAAAAATCATGAGAGTATTTGCTAACTGGGGACTTCATCCCCCCCCTAGAGTCCAGAACCCCTCTCATTATCCTAAAAGCTTTCACTCCTTTCCTATATGGGCTGTCTTAAAACTCCTATTAGTAGATACCTTTACATTATTCAGAAAATGCTGTGATATTAACATTGTAATTTACGACGATTCTGGAAGTCAGATGTGCCTAAAATAAATAAAAAAAAAAATACAACATTGTGACCAAACGGCAAAACGTAATCTGGGATGAAACAGGAGTAATAGTGAAAAATAATAATTATATTTTTTAATATTTAACTTAACTTTTCCCAATGAGGTCACTCATATTAAACTGATGACCTCTACAACCCAATCGAAATTCATTATGTGCTTTTAACATAAGATTTTTGCTGTAAAAAAAATGAAAAAAGCTCCTTCTAACCCCAAACTCAATATTACCGTGTAAATTAATGCTTTGACAATATGTAAAGCTATATCCATTTAGTATTCTTGGCATTTTATGGAGGTGTTACTCCCATTTTTAAGCAGACTTGAGAGAAAAATGGCTAAAGTATTAATCTGAGGTTTATGAATGACACTTTAAGCTTTAACGTGTTTGTTTACGTTTGAACAATAACACTAGAAATGCTGAATTGAATATCATGACGAAAATTTGGTAAGTGTAAATGGTAATTGATAAATAGCTTATATCAATACAGATATTGCAATGTTTATATTAATACTATATTTTTTAATGTCTATCAGAAAAAAACACCAACAGTATCAGTTATTATATGTATTAAAACTTTTCAGACTCAGAGTATAGTTCATTATTTTAATCAAACTGTTGTCTTTACTTCTTCTTTCAAATTTCCATAGGATATGATAATAGATTAATAAGCAAGAAAAAAAAAATATAATGATATATAACAAAGAAGAAGTATACCCAGAAATAATTGAAAATATAAGAGAAGTAGAAAATATTAAATATTTAGGAATAAAGATAACTGACAAGAGAGAATGTTTTAAAGAGTATAAAAATGACTCATATTATAATCTAGGCGTTTAGCAAATATGACATACTACACAGTAGCTAACGCTTGTTATCAAATTTCAGTAGAAAAAAATCTTTCTGGAAATGTATTGTGATGCCATCATTTATCTATGCAGCAGAAATATTAGAATACACAAAAGAAGAATTAAAGAATTTTCATAGAATAGACAACCAAGTGTATAGAGCCATTCTGGAATTACCAATTTATACTGTTAGGGAGGGGAGCTAGAATGCTTCCTCCGTGTTCCCCTACGTGTCGTAAGACTCGACTAAATGGGGGAGAGCAAGAGGAATGGGAATCCCATCCTCTGTATATTTCCCAAAGAGTCAGAGTATTTTGCCTTGACTCAGCCACATCCCTTATAAGGGGAAAAATGGCTTATGTATTTATGTATTTATGTATGTATGTGATTACCTAATTGCGATTACCTAATTGTGCTTACGGGAAAGAGCTCAAAGCTCGTATCTTTCCGTCTCCTTATCGGTTCCATTTTGTAATTAGGTATACTTATCATACCAGTCTTTATAACTGTGGATTGAGTTAGCATTAACTACCTCCTCGTTTAGCGAATTCCAACTATCAACTACTCCTACTAAAAAAGTACTTCCTTACATCCTGCAAAGAAGTTTTCTTACAAAGCTTCAAACTATGACCTCTAGTTCTAGAGCCAGCCATATCAAAATATCAATCCCTATCCATTATATCATAACCACGAAGGAATTGAAAGACTGTCACCATATCCCACCTCAATCTTCTAGCTTCGAGTGACAGTAAGTCTAATTCCCTTAGCCTCTCATCATAAACGAGATTGCGTATTTCTGGCACCAGTTTCGTAGCATGTTTTTGGACTTTTTCAAGCTTAGCTACTTGCTTTTTCAAGTGCGGATTCCGAAAGTGGGCTGCATATTCGAGTTTTGGCCTCACATAGGTTATATAAATATTTCTGAACTTTTCCTTGTCCATGTACCTTAAGGCTACCCTTACATTTAATAAGAAAGCATATGCTGCCCTTACTATGCAATATATATGCATTTCTGGAGACAAATCTGCCAGTATGCTTACTTCTAGATCTCTCTCATTTTCTGTCTCTTGAAGTTGTACTCCTGCCACCGAGTAGTCAAGCTTGGGCCTTCTTGCACTTGTACCCATTCTTATTACCTTACATTTTGAAGTGTCGAATTTCATTAGCCACTTTTCTGACCACTCATGCAGACTATTTAGATCTTCCTGAAGTTCTCTACCATTGTTCTCGTTTCCTACTTTCTTCACAATCTTTGCATCATCTGCAAACATATTCATGAATGAATTTACAGACTCTGGTAGGTCATGTACATATACAAGGAACGAAAGTGGCCCTAAAACTGAACGCTGTGGAACTTCACTACTAACTCCTCTCCATTCAGACACCGAGTGTCTTACTCTAACCCTCTCTTCCCTTCCTTCTAAGTAAGTTACTATCCATTACACGACAATTCCACCTATTCTAGCCATTGTTTGCAGCTTCTTAATAAGTCTCTCATGTGGAACAGTGTCAAATGCTTTATGGAAGTCTAGGAATATGCAATCTGCCCAGCCCTCTCTTTCCTGTAAGATTTGGCTTACCTCATCATAAAATTCTAATAAGTTTGTTACTGTTGATCTACCTTCTCTGAAGCCATGTTGCCTCACTGACAAAAAGTTGAAGGATTCCAAGTGAAGAGAGATCTGTTTCCTTAGTAGTTTCTCCATAACTTTGCAAACTATGCTGGTCAAGGAAACTGGTCTATAGTTTAGAGCCGTAATCCCTATTTCCCTTTTTGTAGATAGATATCACATTCGCTTGTTTCCAGCATCTTGGAATCTCTCCCAACTTCAGTGTGTGTGTTCATATATATATATATATATATATATATATATATATATATATATATATATATATATATATATATATATATATATATATATATATATTATATATATATATATATATATATATATATATATATATATATATATATATATATATATATATATATATATATATATATATATATATATATATATGGGTAGGACGCTGGCCTTCTTGCGAAGGACTTATTTTGGCAGATGCAATCGTTTCCCTGAGTGCATGCCCTTGCTAACCTCAGATCTTGACGGGGAGCGAATCCTCGACCTGACGCCTCAGAGTCGCGGACGCTACCGCTTGAGCCACGGTGACTACTATATATATATATATATATATATATATATATATATATATATATATATATATATATATATATATATATATATATATATATATATATATATATATATATATATATTTTGAAGAGCTGTACAGTAAATTTGAAAAATGGTTGAGCATACTGTGACGGATATCAGTAAGTAGCGGTACTCCCAATACTAGTCAATGACTTCAGTTCCACAATCCTCCTCCCCCACCTCCCCTTAACGCACTCCATCCTATCCTCAGGAGCGGTCGAAACCGCTGCCCCTGAGCGTGCTGCAGCCTCTTCTGCTCGCACGTTCAGTGTGTGCTCAGCTGTTCAGTGCACTTGACAGTTGTTCTCAGTGGCGGAAGCGAAGGGTGATTGGCCCCGTTGGTTTGTTAGGTGCTACGTCTCCGCCCACCTCTTTGTCTATTCATTTCAGGAGTGATGTGTATGAGTTATTGCGGTTGCAATCAAAATAATCGTGTGTGTGGATTTTTTATTTTTTTGTACGTGAGCTGAAAAGAAATAAAGATCCATTTTATGGTTTTAGCCTTTGTGATTTATTTATGAAATGTTAATTGTATGTTGATCGTATTACCTCATTTACAAAATTTTTAATGTATTATCTCATTTACAAAATTTTTAAACTGCAAAATATTGTCACAAGTGCATGCTACTGAAGACATTTATAATTTAATTTAAGGATTTTTCATTTGTTTTTTAATATGCCAATATGGTGTTATTAAGGCCTGAAATCTTTACAGTGCCTTATGAAATTTACGAATGAAAATATTTTCTTCATGAACAGAAGAGAATTATATTAGACGAGGAAGTGTTTAAAACTTGATGTATATTTTGTTATCTTACGAAAATACACACACAGGCTGACCTATGAATAAATGATGCAACGACAGATAATTCTAACCAAGTAAAGACAGTCACTCCCAGTATATATATATATATAATAACCCCCTTATTTTGTTAGATTAGGTTAATGCCTAGCCTAACTTAATCTAACCTAACCTAATCTAAGATAACTTAAAACCTAACAATGCACTTAGTAATTTAACGTACTGGGAGTACTTATCTTTACTTGATCCTGTTTCAAATACAGTAGTTTGAAGGTGTTAAAAAAAATGAGCTCGAAAGAGGGGGGGGGGGGAAGTCATAAGTCTGGAAGGAATGTAGACCTCATTCGCTGTACTGCCTTCCACGCGTCATAAAAGTGTTGAAATTACGGTAAAAAAGAAGAAGAAGAAATGTTAAAAAATATTATTTCCTTTTAATTTTTTTTTATGAGTGTGACACCAAGACGGGCAAAAATAAAAAGTCTTCATAGGACTTGGCCACTAAGAAAATAAAGCTAAAAGAAACTGATGTGCAGTGTTGTGACTTGTCAGATGTGAAGGGGGTAGTAAGAGGTGTGGAAAGCATATCCAAGAATATTCGGTGTTGATGTTGGTTAGGCCCAGGTTAGGTTAAGTATGGTTAGACTTTGAGCCTGACCTTTAAGCTCTATTCTAACGTAACTTAACCAAGTCTAAGCTAGATGTCTTTAGAGGAATGACACTCCATATTCTTCCCTATTGTTTGACAGATTTATATTGTAATTGTGAATGGTAATCCCATTCCAGTGTGACCCATAATATAAAGAACAAGCCCTTGGAGCTCGTGAAAACATTTTAATTGTTCGAAAATTGTAATATTTTTTTAATGCCATCAGATTTAATGTGATACTTATATACTAAAGCAAATAAGAGAACCAAATAAAAGCTAGAAAACGCAGATGTAAATTATATTACGACTCTAATGCTTGGAAAGAAAAATAGTGCTATTTTCCTGAGTACCATCAGATCGAAAGCGATAATTATTTACTAGAAAATAAGATTAATCAAATAAAAGGTGGATAATGCAAGGAACGGTAGTGAAGAACAATTTGTGGGATGACGAGACCTGCTATAGAGAAAATGAAAAAAACCACGTGGGCGAGATTCTTGTCACTGTGGATCATAATCCCGCCAGACATGTGACTTCACTGAGAGGAAACACACTGCGTGTCTCATTCATACTAATCCTTGGAACGATTCTATCAGTGTTTTTCTTGACTCTACGGAAATCTAACGAGGTGACAGCCGAAGGAAGTCATTATAATTATAATTCGTTGCCAATTAAGGACAGAAGCAGAAGACAAGTAAGTGTTCAGAGATGACCCCTTGGATATTATTTCCATAATGAAAAAAGTAGGTTACACAACTAAATGCATAAATATAATTGGCGGAAATAATATCAATTGCATTCTAACCTAATTCAATATTTCAAGATTTTCACTCGTATGTTGTTGCTGCTGCCAGATGTAAACAGTTCTGTGAAATTTAGATATCAAACGTCTGTGTTGATTTTGACTGTGCTCACCCACATCATCTTAAATGTCTCTCTCGCATGATGTTTTTAGATCTATTGCAACTCTATTTCCGTCCTTTATATCTCATTTTTTAACAAGATAGGTTACTAAAAGGGGAAATTAGATCCCTGAGATACCTCAGGGAGATGTTAAGATTTTTCTCACCTTTCTCACCATACGCCTGAGTAGATAGTTCTCTATCTGTCGGTCGGTTGACCATGTTTGGCCAGCCATGCGTTGCTTGAGCAAAGAGGTTTTCTTGCAGTGTCTTTCTAGGACTATACTGGAAACCCTACCCATTTATCCGGGCTTGGGACCGGCACTAAGCTAAGCCGGCCTGTTTAACCCAGTGGCTGGGTTAATATCCACGAAACTTATTATCAACCGGTGATGAGCTCGTACAATTTGTTGAAAATTGTTGTATATTGTTTACTTCCCAGTACAACTGGATCTGTGAGACTGACCAAAACAATTTGGTTGTAGAAAAAAATGATCTACACAAATGACCGTTACACTTTTTAAAGAGACTGTTAATGCCTATACTGAAGAGAGAGAGAGAGAGAGAGAGAGAGAGAGAGAGAGAGAGAGAGAGAGAGATCACTTCTTGTGTTATGTAAAACATTGGAGCGAGTGAATAATTTTAATCTTATCTAATGAAATTTAATAGTTAAAACTCCACGCAACGGGAAATTAGGTAAATGCGTAAGGCAAGGGGGAATTTTATCCCCATTATTGTTCGTTATGCATATATTAAATGATGCCTTAAAATTAGATCATATATATCATCTTTTAAAGTTGGATGAAATTGGTAATTAATGATGTGTATGGCACGATTTCTTAAACAGTGTAAACCTAGGATACCATATTGTTAGTTAGCTAGACACAAACAAATGGATTTCATAAACGCATCTGATGGCTAGGATCCCATATGGGATCTTAGCCATGCACAGAATCGCGTCAGATGCGTTTATGAAATCCATTTGTGCGTGTCTAGCTAACTAACAATATGATAGCCTAGGTTTACACTGTTTAAGAATTCGGGCCAAAGTAATTGCTTATGTTCTACATTTACTAAGTAAAATATCTGTTACTCCGATTATTTTTAGCTCTTTTGATAAATAAGAACAAGACTGTCCACGTGGCTTTTAGGCCAAGTTTGGTGAGTGGAGTTTGCGTAGATTCTGTTTTATATATTGATGGTTTCAAACTTACAATCGTTCTGGAGCAAACTTATTTGGGTGACATATTAAATAACGACTTGTGCACCTCATCAGATGTTGACCAAATAGTTTTTCTTTTTTGACAAAAAATCTCAGTCCTCAAATAGCTTTTTTTTTTTTTTTTTTTTTTAATGTTGATAAAGAGAAAATGTTAGTCTTGTTTGAATCATTCTCTACCAGCTTTTATGGGGGCAGAATTGTGGAACCTGCATTTAATGATCACCATGGCTGGGTGGTATGGTGCACGACTTTGATTCGCCACGTGGAAGTTTGAGGCTGGAAAGAGCATTCATTCGGAGTAATGATCACACACTACCAAAGACAAAATCCTTCTTAAAGAGACACTGTCCTATCCCTTACTTGAAAAGGAAGTCTGTGACGTAAAACCGGACCATCAGTAAATTTAGGTGTTTATATAAACCTGCTACAAAAATATTTGATATTTGTTGAAAAACTAGTAATCGAGAAGTATATTCGTGGACTAATATTTGAAATGATAATAACATACACACACATCTGCAGAATGACCATGATACCTCAGCAGTCCCTCATACATATTGTCAAAGGGAGGTGTTGATATAGGTTCTTTAAAGAAGCAATCTGTTCTGGCCTTAAAGTCTATTACGAGAAAATATTTACATGTATATACAGAAGAGACTATACACCTGCACAAACGGGAGAGGCACTAGACTTGCGTGACTGATAATTCAAGAGGCTGATGCACGACTAACAGGTTCCAAGTCTGATATGCGACTGACGACAGTACTTTTTGAAATAAGCTTGAAGTAATGAATCCAACAAGCTGTTATACCACAAACCAATTCTTTCCCTGAATCTAACTAACTAAGTCATATATTGTTTTAGGGATCTAACAGCCGAATTGGTCGTCAGCTATTGGTAAAATGTACTAGCTAACAGCCAAATACGTAATTGACCAGCCAGCCTGTTAAAGGACCACTTAATGTTTATATATCCACAGAAGGGAGAGCGAATGAGTTGAATACAGATGTCTATTTTTGGAATTGAATTTTCATTCATATATTTTGCATGTAGTGCAAATTATGAGAAAATATCTTAACTGTATTTCATTTCGTAGTGTGAATATTAAAACTTCCGCTATGATAGATGCAATAAAAAAAACATAAATCTCTCTCTCTCTCTCTCTCTCTCTCTCTCTCTCTCTCTCTCTCTCTCTCTCTCTCTCTCTCTCTCTCTCTCTCTCTCTCTCTCTCTCTCTCTCTCATATATATATATATATATATATATATATATATATATATATATATATATATATATATATATATATATATATACATATAGATAGATATATATATATATATACATATATATATATATATATATATTATATATATATATATATATATATATATATATATATATATATATATATATATATATATATATATATATACATATAGATAGATAGATAAAGCTAAAACATTTTTTCAGGCTGGTAGCTGCCATGTGGACATGTGTTTGACAAAGGAGTGTATCCACGCTGCATCAGAAATTCTTCAGCACATGGATACTTCAGTTGATCCATGCGAGGATTTTTACCAGTATGTCCAGAAGTCCATTTACGTAACTTTATCCAGAAATAAAAATACGAATATTACGTTTTACTTTAATAGTCTGTTGTCATTCTTTAAACACGCCATAACACTATCGCTCTGCTTATATTTTACCATTTTTCCAATTTCGTTGTTATTGTTACGTGCGAATAAGGATCATAATGGCAAAAGAGAGATGCATATCACTATTTGCTTTGCATTTAAAATGCTGATATTTTTGCTGCCAAGTGAATATTTTCCTCTGATTTACTCATTAATTCTATATTATATTTTGTTCAGATATACATGTGGTAGCTGGATTAAAGAAAACAAGCACAAAGCAGACTTAGATGAGCTGTTCTATGCAGTGAATCATAACACCTTACCTGAGAATGTGGATTCAATTCTCAGCGGTAAGTTCATGATATATCTAATTGGAGAGTGCGTTTGCTTCGGGGAATATTGAGAAGTTCTTACAAATTTTGAAGCTTGTAGTGGTTTCTGTCCATTCATTAATCTTCTTCTTCTTCTTCTTCGTCTACATCTTTTCCCACTTTTATGTGGGGTCGATGTTTCTATTCAGTGCTCTCCATATGTTCCTGTCCCATACCTCATCACCCAACAATGATTCTTAAATTCTTATTTTTTTATCTATATACATGGGTCATTTTCCCCATTATTTTAAAGGGTTAGTGGCTGAGTAAAGACAAAATACTCTAACTCTTTGGGAAGAGAAAATACAGAGAAGAGGATTCCCAGTCCCCTCACTCCACCCCATTTAGTCGATTCTTACAACACGCAGGGGAACACAGAGGAAGCATTCTAGCCCCCCTCCCTCAGGGGTAA
>JAXCGZ010011716.1:0-10000 GCA_037179515.1 Halocaridina rubra
GAACTTGGTTTGAAGTTATTTCTGCGCTTGTCCATTTTAAGCTTGCACGTTCCTGGCAATTAAGTATAGTCAGAATCTTAGCCTGTATGACACGCCTTAGTTATATCATAGTTGGTTTTGGGTAATATTAGCTCCCGCGTAAAGTTGATATTATGATATAATGATGATGATAATAATAATAATGGTAGTAGTAGTAGTAGTAGTAGTACTAATTAATAATAGTAGAAGTCGTAGAAGTAGCTAAGTTAGCTTAGGGTAGATTATTTTCCTGTGACTTTTTTTACCCGTGACTCTTTTACCTGTGACCTTTTTTTTTGACCTGAATTCGTGGAAGAAGTAGTGCCAATGAGGAAGTTGCTGCTCATGATTTTCTGACTCATTTCTTTGTTGTTGTCAGGATTAATTTTTGTTTTCGTGTTGAATATTTCATTTGTGGTATTTAAGAGAACAAACAGGATGAGACATCATCATCATCATCATTATCAGAGGCAGTTTGAGTTGGAAAGTTGGTCTTGAACTGTAACTGTGTGTGTATGAGAGTTATTTGACTTATTTGCGATATTTGTCTATGTCATGTTCTTTTTAACCCGTGTGCTCTTGGTTATCGTATGAGTCTAATATTAGCGATAGGGGAACATATATCCCCTCCTCCTTGAAAAGAGGTAGTGTGTGGTTCCTGTTTGTTTGTTTTTTTTTTTTCAGTTGTGGCCTCCTAGCTTTGCGTGACGTTATTAATGTAACAGTAATTATATATTAATAATAATAATAATAATAATAATAATAATAATAATAATAATAATAATAATAAAAATAATAATAATAATAATAGTAGTAATAATTATAATAATAATAATAAATAATAATAATAATAATAATAATAATAATAATAATAATAATAATAATATTTTTATTTTTATTATTATTATTATTATTATTATTATTATTATTATTATTATTATTATTATTATTATTTGTCAAAACAGATACATAGCTAGAGTTATATGCATTATACTAATATGTTTACTGCCTATACAAACCTATTGATGGAAAATAAAATAATTCTGAAAACACAAGTAGAATCATGCTTAGCATAGGTATTTAGTGTGCCCCAAGCCCAGAGGAATGCACCTGTCTTCAACCTAAGTCTAACAATTTTAGTCTTGCGTTCAACCTCAGTCTTAAATTAAGCACCTGTCGTTTTTCTCATTCCCACATTAAGCACCTAAATTGGCATCAGGTGGCTCTGATGAGACTGATCCCTCAAACTACTTTGAGTAAACTCATTGGCGCCATATATATCATATGACGAATCACAACCGAAGACTTAAAAGATTTTTTATATGGATTCCGTCTCTAATATTTCGCTTATTATATATAACTTACATTTTGAAGGTTATATATAAATATAACGAAAGGAATACATTTGTTTTCCTTAGTGTCCGCATATTTTGGTTCCATAGGATGCAATATTTTGCACGTAGATACGGATTCGCCCTTAAAAAAAAAAAAAAAAAAAAAAAAAAAAACATATATATATCATATATATATATATATAGTATATATATATATATATATATACACATATATATATACTATATATATAATATATATATATATATATAAAAATATATATATCATATATATATATATATATATATATATATACTATATATTATATATATATATATATAGTATATATTATATATATATAATATATACATGTACATATGCATATACATATTTATACATAATACATATATATAATATATATAGTATATATATATATATATATATATATATATATATATATATATATATATATATATATATATATAATATATATATATCATATACATATACATAGGCATATACATATTATACATACATATATATATATATATATATATAAATATATATATATATATATATAATATAAGATATATAGAAATATATATATATATATATATATATATATATATATCATATACATATAATGCATATACATATGCATATACATATTTATACATATATACATACATTAATAGTATATATATATATATATATATTCTATATATATATATTATATATTACTATATATTATATATATTATATATATATATATATATATATATATATATATATATACTATATATATATATATATATAATATAGGGGTTTTAGATATGTAAATTTATTTTTATTTTTTTTCTGTGATTCTCAAGGCCATTATAAAAAACAAAACCCTCCTTCAATGAAGCTGAAGAGAGTATGAGAACTCACTCTCTCTCTCTCTCTCTCTCTCTCTCTCTCTCTCTCTCTCTCTCTCTCCTCTCTCTCTCTCTCTCTCTCTCTCTCTCTCTCTCTCTCTCTCTCTTTTAGCCCGGCACACGTATACACACACGGGATATGTTGTACAAGAGCCCAGGCTAGGATTAGCTGTCACTCTCATGTCGTAACGAATTAAATTGGCAGTTACTTGGGGGGGGGATCGGTGATTTTCCAATGGTTACGTCACTGGAGAGGGGGATTGGGCCCCGCTACATGGTAAGTCAGGCTCTGTACTATCACGGTCTATTGCCTCTTTGCCTTTCATCAAAAACCTTCAACCTCTAAGAAATTGAATACTATTCATCCAAGATTGCGTTCATATCTGCGAAATTAATATATGCAAAAAATACCGGGATCACGTACAGATTAGCGACCTCCATTGCAGTAAATGATCCCGTAAATTGTTTGGTAAGATTAAATCAATTTACAGGGTTTATATGTACTAAGGTTGCTAATCTTTACCTAATCCAAAGACTGTAAGCAGCAAGTCTGCATTGGTTCTCATTCTAGACTAGAGGCATTGACTTCATCTCTAAAAAGTTGTTCGTGTTACTTCTCTATGCCAGACCAACTTCCTGCTAAGGGAAGGGTTGGTTGTATCGTCCTTCACGTGGTTACTCAGATGAACTAAGCAGCCTCACTGAGTACACCAATAACTGTATTATCAGTCATCTTCACGAGCTTGGCTTTGATAAGGACAAAAAGGCAAAATGGCCCCCCTGCCCCCCCCCATGCACCTTTCACACACGCCCACACACACAGCGTTTCTCAACCGGTGCGGCCAGGCGCTCTGGTATGCCCTGAAAGGTACCCAGGCACGCCCAAAGTTAATGAAAGAGTGAGTTAAGATTTTTTTATATAAAAAAATTTGTATTTTCAAAAAAGTACCGATAGGTACGTGGCTCCCATATCTGAGTCAAGTCTTTGTTGTTTGATATTTTAAACTGGAAGCTCATTTCCTTAAGCTTTGAAAAAGGAATGAATAATTCTCTTCCTTCCTCAAGGGGTTTAACTTAGTTATTATCTCTCTCTCTCTCCTCTCTCTCTCTCTCTCTCCTCTCTCTCTCTCTCTCTCTCTCTCTCTCTCTCTCTCTCTCTCTCTCTCTCTCCTCTCTCTCTCTCTCTCTCTCTCTCTCTCTCTCTCTCTCTCTCTCGTGAATATGTGCGCGGTGTGCTGCTGGCCATGACACACGCTCCTGCCCACACCGTATACCTGCCTCATCTGCTGCTGCTGCTGCTTGTGATACTGCTTTGGGATCCACGTCTCAGCCTCCACCAGACACTTCGCAGTGGAAGTGTGTTCGGTGCAACATGCCTGGGGTCAACGTCTGGCATGGCTGTGCTAGATGGTCTCATGCCACACCACCTGAGCGTGCTCCACTGCCTCCGCCACCACCCATCGCCGCACCTTCATCTCTACGTACTACTGACTCTGCTGACATCATTGCTCTCCATAAGGCTGTTGCTACCCTGGAGTCCCGCTGTACAGCTCTCACAGCTCGCTTTGATACCATAGGTGCCCGCATTGACAGTATGGTCACCCAGCAAGATACAATGGAAAGGACTCTCGCAGATTTGGTTGAGTCTCATCATGTTATTATCGACACCATCACGACTCTCACTGACAAGCTTAATAAGGTCGCCTCATACCTTGAGAAGTTGACTGATGTGCAGCCCAGGTCTTCTTCATCCCATGCTTCGCCTCACCCACTTCTGCCCTCCGCAAAAATAAGAATAAGATTCGCTAGTCGCATACAATTTCATGCCATCTCTTGGAATGCCTTTGGAATTAGACACTCTCCTAAACTCACTGTACTTAGAGCCTATGTTTATCGTCATCATCCACGGGTTATTTTCATACAAGAGGCTTTTCCTTGTGGTGCTCCACCAGGGGAGGAGGCTCCTATGCTCACAGGGTATGTTTCATATGTGCATTATACCAGAAGAGGACTCATTACCTACATTCATTCCTCCATACCTCACATGCTCCTTGGTTCTTCTGCACAAGTTGATATGACCTTTCAGCTCTTTGAAATCACTGTTGGGAATGGTACTCTTCGATTGTGCAATGTCTACTCTGCCCCAGGTGTGATTAATTTACCTACAGACAATGGAATGGTCTATATGGGGGATTTTAATGCCAGACACCCCGCCCTTGGTGACTCATCTCCCACTCCCAATCACGATGGTAAGCCTCTGCTCGACTACATCCGCCACTACTGCCTCACGCGCTGAGATTCTGGTGGTGCCACACATGTTCGTGGGGGTACTGTAGATCAAATTCTCACAGCTGGCCTTGTGGTACCTAATGTCTCCTGCTCTTCTATCCCTTCTCTCTTTTCTGACCATGTTGCCCTTAGCCTGAAATACTCCATACTCCAGATTCCAGCTACCCTCCCCCATCACTGCACCCGCATCTCTATCCCTCCCAAATACTGCCCCACTTATATTTCCTTTATCTCTCGCCTCCTTCCCACTTTTGATCTCCTTTCTCCAGATAGCTTATGCAACTCCCTGGTGAATTCTACACATGACTTCTACACGCAGTATGTTCTCAGACCACACATTCCACGTCGCCCTGAGGCCCACTCCTGGACTCTGGATCAGCGTATTGCCCAGGCGGAAAGGACAGCTGTGGATGCTGGACTCTCCTTTCAAAGACAGCCCACGCCTGACCACCTGCACCAATATCAGTTGGCAAGGGATGATCTGGTTGCCCTGCAGAAGTGCGTGCACACAGAGTATTGGCAGAAATTTACGGATAGTATTAACCATCAGACTAGCGCTGGGACTATGTGGCATCTTATAAGGCTGTCAAGAAGAAATCCACCTGTGCTCTACACCACAGTCTGCTTGAGTATGCTCAGGACCTCATTACTACCTGGTCAGCACAGTTACAAACTTGCAACCTTCCCGGGAACGTTCAAGAGGCACTCTCCACCCACCGCAGTGTTCGTAACCTCCGCCTAATGGGTGCAGTACTACAGACGGATGAAGAGGATGACATCCTATTCACAGAGGATGAACTACGACGTGCTCTTGCTAGGATTGAGACTACTGCCCCAGGGGAGGATGGTCTTACATATCAAGCTCTCCGTCTTCTTCAGAAAGTTCCTGGTAACCCCCTATTGCAGCTCTTCAATCTTTGCTTTCACTTCGGGCATGTGCCCTCTGCCTGGACCAGAAACACTATTATTCCTCTACCAAAACCTGGAACAGATAAATTTAGGGCTATCTCCCTCACCTCCTGCTTCAGCAAAGTGTTTGAACGCATCCTTCTTGCCCGGCTCATGTACCGTCTACAGGATAAGCTCTCCCCAAGTCTTTATGGTTTCCTCCCACAACGGAGCACACATCACTGCCTCGCTGAACTCTACACCCGTCTCTCTCCCATCAGTGTGGTCGCCTTCCTGGACCTCAAATCTGCCTTCGATATAGCCAACAGGGAAATTATTCTTGACCAGCTGGTGGACTTTGGAGTTCGGGGCAGCATACTGAAATGGATACGGGGATATCTCTGCAACAGAATATCACGTGTCCTTTTAAAAGGGTCGTATAGCTCCTATGAATGGTTTGAACTGGCCACTCTTCAGGGGAGTGTGCTAAGTCCTTTTCTATTCAATATCCTTATGCATCGTCTACTCTCCCTCCTTCCTGTCATCCCCGGTACTACAGTTACCTGCTATGCGGACGACATATGCATCCACACGACTTCAACTCACGATCTTCAGCACATGCTCCATGTTTTTTACGTGTCTCCTACCTCCTGTGGCCTTATTATCTCCCAAGAAAAAGCAGGATTTTTACTTCACACAACTGCAGAGCACTGCCCGCATTCACCATGGGTGGTAATGTCATCCCTCACTGCACACAGTATACGTATTTAGGTGCACCAGTCTGGACCACCCCAGCTATACCTGCACGTCAACGAATTCATCCCTTTTTGAAGAGCCCTCTTGACCGTCTGGAGCCCCACTTTGCCCCTATCAAGTGGCTTGCCAACAATACTGCAGGTGTCTCCATCCCAGTTGCGAGGACCCTCTACATCCTACTACTTCTGTCAGTGGTCGACTATTTGTCTCCTGCCTTGTGTCAACTTCCTAGACCAGCTCTCGAGCCACTTGACAAGTTCCAGAATCGAGTCATGAGATTTATCTTGGGATGTTCTCTCTCTACCCGTATTGTGAGTATGCAGTTGGAGCTCAACTTGCCCCCTCTTGTGTAGAGGATTTATGCCAATGTGTCCTATTTTACTGTTAAGTGTCTTCACTACCCCCTTCTTGCTCTGTACTTCTCTGCTGTCATGAGGACGTCCCTGGATCCAAACGCACCCAGACTCCCACTTCGAGCAGGAGGTCATAACCTTATCAGGATGGTGAGTGACATTCTCTGTGACCTTGACATCGACCTGCCTGTGCAGGCGGCTGTCCCAGATTTACCACCCTGGCGTGTCCCCCTCCTCGCTGTCACATATACACCGACCTCGAAGGATGTCTATCCCCCTTGCAGAGACAGTTAGCTCTGGAGACTATCGCTGATGTGTCCACGCCTGTCCCTGCAGCACACCATGTCTATGTTGATGGTTCTGTGCAAGCAGATGGGAGGGCGGCATGTGCTGTGTTTTCCCCCACCATGGAGCTGCCTGTGCCGGCTGACTCATGGATTGGCCGTAGACTACCCACCTCGTCGAGCTCCACCTACTGTGAACTGAATGTCATCTTGGATGCAGTGACTCTCCTTGTGCGACGACGAGTGAATGGGGTAATAATTTGTGACTCCCAATCCGCCCTATTTGCCCTATCCTCGCCAAGGCCCACTGTGGCTGTGCTGTGGGAGATATACTATGTTGCCTCGCTGCCGCTCGGGATGCTTCTCTTGTTGTGTCTTTTGTATGGACGCCCTCTCACATTGGGCTGACTGGCAACGACACAGCAGATTGTCTTGCCAAGGCGGCCTGTATGCTGGATGGGCATGCTGTGGACGCTGAGCCCTCCCTCCGATGCCTACGTAACATCATCTACTCAGCTGGGTTTGCCATGACGGTCCGGCGCAGGGACGCAGAGAGGGCCAACAGTGTGTCCATACAGCACCATGATCATTTTCTTCACAGTCGCTACAAGTATCGCAGGCGCAGGTTAATGGTGCGGAAAAACAATGTAGTTAGTGCTCGGCTTAGAATGGGGTATCGGCCTTTAAGGCAGGTCTCCCAGACTCTAGATATGCCACAGTACACCTCCTGTAAATTATGCAACCATCCTAATGCTAACACTCTTGACCACTATTGTCTTCAGTGCCCCACAGTGAGAGATGTGTTACCACGAGGTTAGAACTTAATAGTGATCTGCTCGTTTTTGCGTAATTATGACAACCTTGATGTTATTTTTGCACGTTATCCTCACTTTGGTGGCCATTAATTATATTGTTATGTATATAATATATATTTTCTTTGTATGGTGCTGTATAATTCTGTTTTGTTTTTGTTTGTAATGTGTTTGTGTGTTCTGTGCTTCTCTGAGCTTTACTTTTGTAAATTATGTACATTGTTACTCTTGCTCGTTATCCTCACTTTGGTGGCCATTAATTATATTGTTATGTATATAATATATATTTTCTTTGTATGTTGCTGTATAATTCTGTTTTGTTTTTGTTTGTAATGTGTTTGTGTGTTCTGTACTTCTCTGAGCTTTACTTTTGTATATAATGTACTTTGTTATTCTTGCTCGTTATCCTCACTTTGGTGGCCATAAATTATATTGTTATATATATAATATTATATATTTTCTTTGTATGTTGCTGTATATTTCTGTTTTGTTTTTGTTTGTAATGTGTTTGTATGTTCTATGCTTCTCTGAGCTTTACTTTTGTATATAATGTACTTTGTGTTGCCATACTGTGGGTTGGTGTTAGTATGTAGTAATGTTTTATCAATGTGTACTCCTCCCTGTCAACTATGTTATATTCTTGGTTGTGTATCTATTTGAAGAACTATGTTGCCATTGATTCTGTATGTGTTCATGTAATGTCTGACGCTTTGGCGCAATAAATTAATAAAATTAAAATTATTCTCTCGTGAATGACCGATATAAAATCTTAGAATAACCCGTCCTAAAGCATGTGAGAAGCAGCTATATTGACATTTGACTACAGGAATCGGTGGTAATCCTTTGAGTTAATTACGCGAGGGACATCTTAAAAATAAAAAAAAATGTCCATTCATCAATTTTGGAGAGCCACAAATAAAGAATATCCTTCAATAGGTAGTAAGGCGCTAAATATTTTATTGCAGTTTTCCGCATCATACCTCTGTGAATTAGAATTTTTTGCATTTACCAACATTATATTTAAAAATGAATGAAATATTAGATATATTGATGAGGAAATAAGAGTATGGCTATCACATAAAAGGCTCTAATATTAAAAAATATTGCCAAAGCACATCAAGCACAGGTCTCGCACAAGCATACTTGACATGATATATTGCATTGTCTTATATATTCATGCTAGTTTCAAGAGCCTTTTTTTTTTCAATTTTATGGATAATTTTATCTTACTGATATATTAAGTGCGCCTCAGAGTTTTAGTCACTCTACAAGTGCCCCTGATTAAAAAAAAAAAAAAAGTTGAGAAACACTGCTATAAAATATCAGCTGAAGATTTTGGTCAGCCGTTACCCCCCCCCCATATAGATGTTGAGGCTCTGGCTATATCGGGTCTTTGGCACCGGCCTTATGGCGCCGCTCTTTTTATGCTACTCCTTTGGCGCTAAGCTGTATCGGCGTTGCTCTTTTGACACTAACTTATCCTAGCCAAGGCAGCTTAGTGCCAATAGGGCAGAGCTAAACCAGTTCAGCGCCAAAAGACCGGCACCCAATAGTCACATTCCGTTGGCTACGTCCCCAAAAGGGGAAGAGTCGCCGTACAGAAAATATAAAAGGAGAAAACACGAATTTTATCATGATGAACATATATTTTTATACATATATGATATATTCATATATGACCTGCATTAGAAAATATTAGATAATATATATTTTTGAGTCAAATTGGCGTTAAGAATCTTCCACATGGAAAACATCTGTGATATGAATGGTCGTAGTAATGTTATTGTTCATTTACCTACTATCATTGTTATAGAGCTGATTAGAAGTAGTTTTATTTTTTCATTCCTTTGTCTTATCTTAATTTTTTGTGTTTGCAAATAATTCATCATTCATGTTGGTAGAGACAATGAATAGTTTCATAAACTTTCTCGAAATCCTTTGACAGGCATAGTAGTTTCATTATAGCTCTCAGTAATATGAAGAAGAGATAAGTCTTGAATCAAAAGCATTTAATTTCAATTCGGTTTGTAAAAATTATTTTTGATGGAAAAAACTATTAGTTATATACCAAGAACCTGCTGCTAGATCTTGGTCGGTTCCATGTTCCTGTCTTTAACATGAAGAATGTTAAAGACTGCTGATAAGACAACACAAATTATCCTGACTTTTTACCAAGAGAAAACGCAGCTTACTTTTTGTTATCCTTTGTAACAGAAAGTAAGCTGCATTTTCTCTTGGTAAAAAGTCAGGATAATTTGTGTTGTCTTATCAGCAGTACCATCCATACACAGAAAGAGAGAGAGGAGAGAGGAGGAGAGAGAGAGGAGGGAGAGGAGAGAGAGAGAGAGAGA
>JAXCGZ010011716.1:40000-52500 GCA_037179515.1 Halocaridina rubra
GCAAGTGCAGCTGATAGATAAAAGAGTTTCGTATTTCAATAGTATAAGAGAAGGATTTCATCGAAGGTGTTTAAGATCAATTTAGCGGTTGAAGATAACATTTGAGAAACGAACATATCCATTGGAAAAACCCACTACTGCATATCCAAAAGCATTTCTTACCATGTCCCTGAAATGATCTGCCATCTGTAGGTTACTTTGGAACTAATGAGTCTAAGACTGAGTCCTGCATAGTGCTCCCCTCTATCGAATGTTATAAGAATTAATAAGTCTTATGTCAGATGACAATAATCCTTTAAGTGGCAAAGGAACTTTTCATGTGACAGTTCTATTTCTGTTCTTAACATATATTCTCCTTCTTAGAATAAGATGTGAAAGCTATGTGTGCAACATCTCCCGTTATAAGCTGTATGAATGGATGTACGAAATAATGCTGATTATCGAGCTTTCAATTCTACCTACAACCAACCACATATGGGCCAACGGGAATGCTTAAGCCTCTTGACAAAAGGTCAATAAAGTATACCTCAACGGCTTGGGTCATTAGATCCATTATTCTTCATACTTGATCAACCTAATTATTTTGCTTTAATGATCACTTCTTAGTATTTTACATCTTCCGTATGTCCGTTAAAGTGACATATAATTCCTTTTTCAGTTCGTCAGTAGCCAAAAGTCCAAGACACGAGCGTAAATGTTTGTGTAAGAAAAGGTCTGATATACGTCAATAATAATAATAATAATAATAATAATAATAATAATAATAATAATAATAATAATACTAATAATAATAATAATAATAAATAATAATAATAATAATAATAATAATAGAATAATAATAATAATAATAATAATAATAATAATAATAATAATAATAATAATAATAACTAAAATAATAATATTAATAATAATAAAAATAATAATAATAATAATAACCAAAATAATAATAATAATAATAAAAATATTAATAATAATAGTCTTGAATATATTTCAAAACAGTTTATTTCTACGTACATTATGTTAGTGTTAGTTTGCATATAGTTTCGTTTATTTGTAACGTAAGTGCATGTATTTATACTTTTAGACTTAGTGTGTGTACTTATTAATTTCTACCAAGTATACATGTATATTCGTATGTATAATGTGTAGTTTACTATGGAGGCTGGCTGCAGAAGACTTGGAGAAAGGAACGTAGGTCACTAATGGATTTTAGCCATTAACCCTTAACCTCCTTGATAACGCTTATTGCCTCGCCTGTTTAAACAGAGAAGCGTTGTAACCAAGGACCCCAAGAAACGAGGGGAGTTTTGTAAGACTTTCTTACAAAAAGTTAGTAGCTGTCGTGAGATGCTACGAGGCACTCATTTTTACTGTGTTTATTGACAGTACTTATAAGTTTATTCTTAGTTGTCCTCGTGAGATGCTACGAGACACTCATGTTTGTGACGTAATGATAATACGTGAAAGCAGTCGTAATTAATATTTATGAAATACATTTGCTACCGTGATTATTGATGGTGCATATATGGCCCATAAAAGTTTGTTGTTCTCGTGGGGTGTTACGAGACACTCAAGTAGAAAACGTAATAGAGATAAGTGGATCAGAAGAAGATTCGGAGTCCCGTGATTGCTGACGACATCAGGGTTATCCGGATAGATGAGTACAGATTTATTTTACTTCTAACAATATTTATAACCACGTGTGAGGGACAGAATAAGCTCATTTAATTGAACACTAATAGGTAGAATGTATGTTAGAAAATTTATTATTCTGTATGAAGAAATTTCAATTTAAGGTGAGGAGAGTTTATTTAAATATTCACATATCAACAGTTCATAAACCCCCTTATAAAATATTTGCACATATGTCTGTGCATGTAATATTAAATATATTTATTGGTAGAGGATTTAATTTTGAGATCGTGGTAGGCCTCTACTGAAGCCGTGTCAGGATTTCCGAATTTAGGGGGTTATAAGATCGAAGGGTAATAACACACAGGAAATCCTCCACAGCTTTTGGTCCTTTGAACCGGATGAGAATTCGTGTGGTAATGGTGAAAATAGTGTACATTTTAGATAAACTCCCGCCTTGTAAGAAGTTAGTGTAAAACTCTACGGTTAAAATCATCCACATTTCAGCGAAAAAAAAAGGAGGAGCATTGCATGTATTTGCATGAATATTGCGAATATAACTTTGAAATTTAAGTGGTTGTTGAAATATATAAGAGAATCTTTTCCTGCGTGGATAAAACGTTTCTCTATATGTGGAAACGAAATATACTTTCGTAGTTGAGCGTCCATTAAGTAATTTGGATATTAGTACCCAATTTCAGCTGGGTGAACAGTGGGTTTTAGGGATTTGTGTGTTTACATATTTCCCATTTAACGATGTCTAGAATGTCGTATTGATTCCTTTGTTTATGTAAATAAACAGAAGGTAGTGACCCACCTACTGCTAGATGCACAGTGTCGTTTATTTGAGGAACAGTGTGGTTTGCATCACACTTTCCATTTACTGTTGCTGACTTAACAGTCTCGTTTAATTGATGAAAAGTGTGTTTTACACTTTGAGGATTGGCGTCATAATTGACGGAATTAAATAACCGTATGTTATTATCTTGAAATTTTGGAAGATTGTCCTTTGATACTCTTTACGGAGTGATTGTTCGTTGCATTGTGGATGCATAAAAAGATCGTGGATTCTTTGATGATAAAATTGCATCAACTATTTGTTTGTTGTTTTATGTTCTATTTCCTTTCTCAATATGTCGGTTAAACCTGAGGCATTAAAACGCCTTCGGGAACTGGTTCAACGTGATTGTGTTCAGTGTCAAACAGAACTTGCCAAAGATGATGAGACACTTGTTGTTAATTATTTAGAAAGATGTCATCATACGCTAACAGAAAGATTCGGAAGATATGATAGGAAATATGAAGAATATGTCGAGAATAAGCCCATTAAAAGGGATTCTGAAGAGGAGGATACAGAACATGACAATCTAGCTGAAACAGTAAATGATATTAGCTTAGCTGTCCTAGAACGGATTCGTAAGTTAGGAACTATGAAGAGTTCTCAAGCTCCTAGTACCGAGAGTTCAAGCCTCCCCAGTGGGCAACCCACACCTAATTTTCCTGAAGTAAAAGTACCACAGTTCTCTGGAAACTATGATGAATGGAACGAGTTTTGGGATATGTTTGATAGTTTAGTACATAGTACTTCTATGGCAACTATGACAAAGTTTACCATCTTAAGAAATGCCCTTAAAGGAGATGCAAAAGACACAATAAAGGGATATCCTGTTCCTAGTGAGAGTTATGATGAATGCATTCAACAGCTACAAGCTGTTTATGCCAGTAAGCACAGAATTGTACGAAATTTAATAAGGAAATTGGTAAATATACCAACTCCCTCTTCTAATTATTCATCACCTTTTAAGTTCAAACAGGAAGTAGAAGCTATTACTCGAAGTCTGAAAAATTATAAAGACATGGAGAACACTGATTGGGTGTTTTCAGAACTCGTGATGATGAAATTGCCAGATGTTGAGAACTGGATTAGCATGAAAATAGACACAAACTATCCTACATATGTAACCCTCTTGAAGGAACTGGGAAAATATGTATATCATATAGAGGGCAACAACACTAACGGTAACACAAAGGGAGAGACCCAAACCTCCCAGAGAGATGAGACCCAGTCCTATAAAAAGAATATTGGTAGTTATGGTGCTACTGCGAAGGTAGTAAATAGTAAAACAGAATGTGTATTCTGTGGTTGGCAAGGTCATAAGTCTGAACAGTGTAATAAAGTAGTTAGTATAAACGAACGCAGAGACAAATTGAGAGACAATGACAAATGTCTGAGATGTACTCAGTCAGGGCATTATGCAAATGAATGTTACACTCAGTTAAACAGCAAGACGTGTAAGAAAAATAGTCATCAAGCAGCCTTGTGTTATGAACAAGAGTCAAAATTTCATAGAAGGCTTGAAGAACCTACCTTTCTGAATGAACAGTCAGAAAATGGTTCAAATATAGATGAGTCAAGCAATGAGCAAGAACATTCCGACTCAAAAAAGGACAAGAAACATGTTGGTGTGATGACTATGAAGGCAGTACAAAGGCAGATGGTGAAGCCGAGTTTACCTTCATGTGCTCTGCCTACTGCAAATGGAAAAATAAGCAGCTCAAAGGGAAATCTTTGGGTAAATACTAGGTTATTCTTTGATACAGGTTCCGAGAGTTCCTTTATATCTAGGGAATTAGCTGAAAGGCTTAAATTAAGGCCAGTAGATGAAATGTCTCTTGGTATTGATGCATTTCGTTCTGAGGCAAAGAAAGAAAGTTTTCCTGTTGTAAATGTAGTTATCAAATTGGGGAAAAGAAGAGCCAGAGTTGAATAACTCGTGGTTGATGACATGGTAATTAGCATCCACACTACAGGACTAGCAAAGACTGCAAATGTGTTAAAGTCTAATGGTCACAAGTTGGCTGATGAAGATATTTATAGTGATGTACTGGAGAACATTGGCATTGTTATTGGTGCCTTACATTTTAGTCAGTTTGTTAGTGGTATTAACAAGTGGGATGTCTATACTTTGATGGAAACACCAGGTGGTGTCATGTTGTATGGCCATATTCCATGTGATACTCAACATGGACCCAGTAATGTGCAAAGCCATATTGTTATGCGAGTAGGAACACAGTTTTTTCTTACGGCTACTCAAGAGTTGATTGAAGTGGCCATAGAGCCAGTTAATAAGTGGTTGATAGAAGAGGTCATAGTGCCTGTTAATAAGTTGTTGATTGAAGAGGTCATAGAGCCTGTTAATAAGTTGCTGATTGCAGAGGCCATAGAGCCTGTTAATAAGTTGTGGGAGCCAGAGAGTACCGGAGTAAAGCAAGAAGTGCATTACGAAGATAAAACTACACTTAGAAGTTTTACAGATTCTGTTCCCTTGAAGCCAATCCACACTCCTCTCCTACACAATTTTCAGAGTGCCTTTGGACAAATGAAGTCTCTAATAGAACAGTTGGAGGAAATACTGGAGAATGTTCATGTGGGTAATTTGTTGGATGCTTGTACCAGTGAAGAGAAACAGTTTGTTATAGGCCATACTGCAGATGTAGAGTGGGAAAAGGCCAAAATATCACTGCAAGTATTGAATTCCAACAATGCAAGACTTCAAAGGGTACTGGATCAGCGCCTTTCTGAAAAATCTAGATCTCCTAAAGAATCAATCTTTAGTTTAATCTGGAATGTTAATACAGACAAGTTGTCTTTGAAAAGTCTGAAGGCTAGAGAAGATGTGTTGACCAAACAGAAACTTCTGTCACTGGTGGGTATATTTTTGGACCAATTAGGTCTAATACTACCCTTACTAAGAAGAGGAAAAATTCTTATTCAGAGAGCTTGGTCTGAAAGGCTCTCATGGGAATATCTGTTGTCAGAAGTATACAAAGAGGATATCATCAAATTATCAAAGATCTGAACGTCAAGCGGCCCAAAGGGTTGAAGAATTGTGGGCAAGCTTAATCACAGATGATAAATTGTAGTACTGATGAAGAGACCCCCCATTTTTTTCTTTTTTGGAGGGCCCCAGGATGTCTTGGATATATTTCAAGACAGTTTATTTCTACGTACATTATGTAAGTGTTATTTTGCATATAGTTTCGTTTATTTGTAACATAAGTGCATGTATGTATATTTTTAGACTTAGTGTGTCTACTTATTAATTTCTACCAAGTATACATGTATATTCGTATGTATAATGTGTAGTTTATTCTGAAGGCTGGCTGTAGAAGACTTGGAGAAAGGAATGTAGGTCACTAATGGATTTTAGCCATTAACCCTTCACCTCCTTGATAACGCTTATTGCCTCGCCTGTTTAAACAAAGAAGCGTTGTAACCAAGGACCCCAAGAAACGAGGGGAGTTTTGTAAGACTTTCTTACAAAAAGATAGTTGCTGTCGTGAGATGCTACGAGGCACTCATTCGCCACTCATTCCTATTCCTAGCATGCTCGCCTGCTTCCCTCACATCCATCCTCCTATCATTCAGGGCTCTCCTTACTCCATCCATCCATCCAAACCTAGGCCTCCCTCTAGCATTTCTCCCATCAACTCTCGCATTCATCACCTTTTTCAGCAGTCTTTCATCATCCATCCTTTCCACATGGCCAAACCATCTCAGAACTTTCATATCTACTCTGCCTGCAATTTCTCTCCTCACACCCGTTCTTGCTTTCACCACTTCATTCCTAACCCTATCCAATCGAGATACACCAATCATACTCCTCAGGCATTTCATCTCAAACACATTAAGGTTCCGTCTTTCACTTACGTTCATACCCCATAACTCTAATCCATATATTACAGTTGGCCCAACCACTTTCTCATACAAAACTTTCTTAACATTCATTTCCAACCCTCTATTCTTCATCACTCCTTTCAATGCACTCAACACTTTACATCCTTCATTCACTCTGTGACACACATCTGCTTCCACTCCACCATTTGCAGCTATAACCGAGCCTAAATACTTAAACTGATTAACTTCCTCAAGTGTCTCTCCATTCAACATAACATTCAATCCAGCACCATCCTCATTTCTTTTACACCTCATAACCTTACTCTTTCCCACATTCACTCGCAACCTCCTTCTCTCACACACCATTCCAATTTCTGACACTAACTGACACAGCTTTTCCTCTGAATCTACCACCACCACAGTATCATCTGCAAACAGCAACTGATTCAGCTCCCACTCGTCATCATCCCCATCTACCATTCTCAAACCTCGACCACGCACTCGCTCATTCACCTCTCTTACAACTCCATCAATATACAAATTGAACAGCCATGGTGACATCACGCATCCCTGTCTCAGTCCCACACTCACTGGAAACCACTCACTCACTTCATTCCCTACCCTAACACAAGCTCTACTGCCCTCATACAAACTCTTCACTGCATGCAACAATTTACCATTAATTCCATATAATCTCAAAACATTCCACATAGTCTCTCTATCAGCTCTATCATACGCTTTCTCAAGATCCAAAAATGCAAAATACACATCCTTACCCTATGCTAAATATTTCTCAAATAACTGCCTAACTATAAAAATCTGATCTATTCAACCTCTACCTCTCCTAAAACCACTCTGCACTTCTGCGATCACATATTCTGTCTTATCCCTAATCCTATTAACCAGTATCCTACCATACACTTTTCCTACCACACTCAACAAACTTATACCCCTAAATTTACAGCATTCATATACATCTCCCTTACCTTTGTATAGGGGCACTATACAGGCAATCACCCATTCCACTGACACCACTGACAACATAAAGCATATATTAAACACTCTCACTAACCATTCCAATGCAGTAACACCCCCTTCTTTCAACATCTCCGCTTTCACACCATCCATTCCAGGTGCTTTACCTGATTTCGCTTCATACAATGCCCTTTTCACCTACTCTCTTGTAATCTCTCTCTCATTTTCATCTCCCATTACTTGCCCTTGAACACCCCCCACTGCCACTATAGCTGCCTCTCTATCTTCCTCAACATTCAGCAAGCACTCAAAATATTCTGCTCATCTTTTCCTTGCATCGTTCCCTCTTAACATCTGTCCATTCACATCTTTCACTGTCTCTTCAATCCTCAATCCACCCTTCCTTACTCTCTTCACTTCTTTCCAAAACTTCATTTTATTCTCCTCATATGACCTACTAAAATCCTGTCCCCACCTAACATTTGCCAACCTCTTCTCTTCCTCTATCTTCCACCTGGTTTCACATTTTTCTCCCTATATCTTTTATACTGCTCCCTACTTTTACACTGCAGCCATTCCTCAAAAGCCCTCTTTTTCTCTTCCACCTTCATTTAGCTAGAAGGCATGACGTTGGAGAGGGCGCACAGGGTGGGACCACTTCGTGATGACAAACCTCGCACCATAGTGGCTCGTTTCTCCAACTACTGTGACAGAGAGACGGTCATGTGAAATGCCAAAAATTGAAAGGCACCAAGATCTACCTTAATGGTGACCTGTGTGCCGCATCACAGGCAATAAAATCTGCACAGATGCCACAACTAAAAAAGGCTAGATCAGAAGGGAAAATTGCCTTTTTTAAACATATGAAACTCATCGTGAAGGAACGATACAACACCGAGAGTGTGGCTGGTTCTGTGGGTGCTGTGGGTGGCGTGGTTGAGGAGTTGACCAGGATAGGTGATGCGGGGGTGGTGGGCACGGGAGTGGGGAGGGAGAGTGATATGTCATCACCCGCACCCCCTCTTGCCGTGTCTCCCGCCACAGGAGTTATAAAACGCTCGCACCCTAAACCAATAAATGGCCGGAAGAACCCGGTAAGATTTGGTAGAAGTAAATAGTAGCTTGTAAGTCAGTCATGTAAAAGTAGTGTAATTTATTTCTTCACCATGGCTGTAAATAGATACTTCCCATACTATTCCATTAGTGACAATGAACTTATAAGGCTAACAAACAACGACAAAGTACCTCCCAATTATTTATGTATCAATGAGCTGGATAAGATGATATTTAACCCACTTGATCTCGAAAATGAAATAGATTTGTTTTTGAATAATATGAGAAATGCAACCAACACTTTTTCAATTTATATATACTTAAATGAACTGTATTCAAAGTTAAATAAATCTAAAGCATTTTCTGTTTTGTGCATGAACATTAGAAGTCTTGCAAATAATCTTCAAATATTTGTTGATCAATATTTAACAGAAAATAACATATGTGATGTAATGGGTTTTTCGGAGACTAGGTTGGATAATGATATTGAATCATTGTATAATATAACAGGGTACAATATGTTCACTCAGAACAGAGACAGGAAAGGTGGAGGTGTATGTATGTATGTAGCTAATAAGTAAAGCTCGAGTGTTATAAAGGAGTGCAGTTTGATGGAACGATTCATTAAATGTGTTAGTGTACAGGTACATAACGGTAAGGAAAATTGCTTCTTTGCATCTGTATATAAACCACCAAAGGGGAACATGCCTGAATTCCTTGAAGCTTTACTGAAAGTATTTGATTTTGCAGCAAGAAAAAAGTACAAAAAATTTATTTATTCGGTGATTGGAACTTAGATTTGTTTAAAATAAATGATCAAAGAGTAACTGATTTTATAAACTTAATGTATTCACGTGGCTGCTTTCCAATAACTACTAAACCCACGAGAGTAACTGAAAATAGTGCATCTCTAATCGATCATATCTGCACCACAAATCTTGAAGACAACATAAGTAATTACATAGTGTACACAGACATAACAGATCATTTCGCAGTATACTCCCAGCTTAAAAAAGAACATAAATTTGATGCATATGTAGAAAAAAGACATTACTCTGATGATAACGTAGCTAAATTTACTAGAGATATATCACATGAAAAATGGCAACATATCATAGACATAAATAATGCAAATGAAGCTTTTAATAAATTTCACTGTACATTTAGAGATAAATTTCTAGACTGCTTTCCTCTAAGAAAATCGACTGTAAATAATAAAAATAACAGATGCCCACACATAACGGCAGGATTAAAAAATAGTTTCAAAGAAAAACATCGATTAAAAAGGCTTGCATCAACTGGCCTTTGTCATTTAGAACGAGATATAAAGCGTACAGGAACAAATTAGTAACACTACTGCGAGCTGCAAAAAAAAATAGATATTTTCAGGATAAGCTTAAAAGGAACAAGGAAACAGCAAGTCCACCTGGAATACAATAAACAGCCTAATGGGACGAAAACAAATTAATCATTCAAAGGAAATCAAATAAAAAAATGATAATGACCACACTTCTAATATCTTTAATAATCATTTCTTAACTATATCACAACCAACACAGGAACAACAAAATGTGCAACAAAACTCACACTGACAGTTTCTTAATAATCCACCAGACTTTTCATTTTGCTTGTATCCTGTAACAAGGGAGGAAGTCATTAAATATATAAAAACCTTAAAACCAAATACAGCGTCGGGATATGATGAAATTCCATCAAAACTACTCCAGGGCACTGCCCATTACATTGGTACCCCACTTACCCACATAATCAATCTATGTTTTCAGCAAGGATGTTTTCCAGACAAACTAAAAAGTGCGAAAGTAATACCTATATTTAAGTCAGGCACTGTAGATGATGAAAATAACCATAGACCTATATCAATCTTACCGTCCTTAAGTAAAGTGTTTGAAAAAGCGATTGTTCACAGACTTAAAGAATTCCTTGAAAAGTTCAACCTATTATCCGAAAATCAATATGGATTCCGTAATAATAAGACCACTGAAAAAGCAATAATGAACTTTACAAGTGATGTTTATCAAAATTTGGAAAATAAAAACTTTGTTGCAGGGGTTTTCCTAGACTTGTCCAAAGCATTTGACTCATTAGACCATGATATACTAACAGAAAAACTAACTTGTGTGGGTATTAGGGGAACACCATTACAGTTATTTAAGAGCTACTTAAAAAATAGAAAACAAGCCGTATATTGTAATGGGAAAGCATCTTTGTTGCAAACTATTGAGAAGGGAGTACCACAGGGATCAATACTGGGCCCATTGTTATTTTTAGTTTATATAAATGATATTTCCAATGCCAGTAATAAATTCAAATATATTCTTTATGCAGATGACACCAACCTTTTCTTACATGATAATAACCTTGACCACCTGCATTCTGTTCTAAATAGTGAACTAGAAAAAAATAACAACTGGGTCTCTGTTAATAAATTAAAGCTAAATGTTTCCAAAACTGACTATATCTTATTTCAAAACAGATCTGTAGTACACAATATTGGTCAAGTTAATATGAATAGGTATGAAGTTAAAAGAGTTGCCTGTAAGAAAATTTTGGGAGTAATTATTGATGAAAATTTAAGTTGGATATATATTCAATCTGTCTGCTCAAAACTGTCCAAGACGTGTGGAATTTTGTATAAAATTCGCCATAACCTAACAAATGAGGCCTTAAAAAGCATATACTATTCCCTGTGTTATCCACATATTATATACTGTTTGTCCATCTGGGGTTGTACTTGGCCGTCAATTGTAAGGGATGTATTTGTAACTCAGAAAAGACTGATCAGAACTATTACATATAGTGGAAAATATGACTAAACTTCCTCTTTATTCAAGGAGCTAAACTTGATTAAATTTAATTACTTGATACAATATTTCTGCCTTATTATTATACATAGTGATGTTAATGATAACAGAAAATTATTTATATTTATTCAACACAACCATGGAACCAGAGGTAACAATAAAAATTTGATATGTCCACAGCCGAGAACAACCTTGTACAAATTTTCTATTCACTGTTTTGGTCCAAAATGTTGGAATGCATTACCAGAAGATTTAAAAACAATAACTGGCACAACTTTATTTAAAAAGAAACTCAAACAGCATTTACTTACTAGGCAAAATCAAGCAGCTGTTGATTAATAATTAATACAGTATTGGTGTATCATTATGTCCAGGTTAAGGTCAGGCTACTGTTTTGTTTTATTACAAGTTAAGTATGAGATTGCTATATTGAAGCTTTTGTTAACTATTGCCGTCATACTTTAAATTATGTGAAATGTATATTAAATTGCCTGCCAAGGAACTCTTGCTCAGCAGGCTAGTGCCTCTGAATATAATGTACATATTTATTCATGTATGTACTCTAAATATTTGGCAATAAAATCTATGACTATGACTATGACTATGACTATTTTCATCCCTTCCTTCCACCACTTGCTGTCGCTCCTCATGCCACCTCCAACAAACCTCTTTCCACACGCAGCACTTGCTTGTCCCACAAAACATTCTTTTATCAATCCCCATTCCTCCCCTAACTCCCAACTTCTCTTTCTTTCACCCTGTCATATGCCACTCTCAACCTGTCCTGATATTCCTGTCTCTTCTCTGGCTTTTTCAACTCTTCCACCTTCACCATTTCCCTTCTACATCCCCCCGCACTATTTTCCCACTCTTTCACTACTGCCACGTTTGCTTCAACCAAAATATGATCAGACATCCCAGCAGCCACACCCCTAAATGCATGCACAGCTTTCACTCTACCAATCATGCTCTTTGCTACCAACACATAATCCATCAGTGCTCTTTCCTTCACTCTTCCATTTGCCACTCTCATCCATGTATACTTATTTATTAACTTCTTCTTGAAAAAACTATTACCTATCACCAACTCTAGCTCCACACACATATCTAACAGTCTCTCGCCACTCTCATTCCCACCTGGTACCCCACACTTTCCTACAACACCTTCTATCTCTCCATCACCCACTCTGGCATTCAAGTCACCCAACACAACAACATAGTTCCTTCTACCCAGACCATCCACACATCTAGTTAACTCATTCCAGAATTCATTCCGCTCTTCCTCATTTCTCTCACATGCTGGCCCATACGCACTAACAAAAGCCCAACATTCCCTACCT
>JAXCGZ010011716.1:60000-74222 GCA_037179515.1 Halocaridina rubra
ACTCCTTATCGATATCTGCTAACCTGTATTGGCCATTAATCCAAGTGAATTTAAGTTGTACTTCTCATGCAAGGTACGGCAAAAGCAATTGCCCATTCATATCTCAGTGGATGGGTTTCCAGATTTGGTGTACCTCTTTATGTCATAACTGATAAAGGAACCCAGTTTGAGTCAGAATTGTTCCAAGAACTATCCTCCAATGTGAGATGCCATCGCCTGCGAACTACTACTTATCATCCTCAGGGTAATGGAATAGTAGAGCGTTCCCAGGACTTGAAGGTAACTTTAATGGCAGACAGCAAACTTGGCTCGATGCTCTGTCTATTGTCCTCCTTAGTCTATGTTGTATGTTAAACTTCTCAGGTTATTCACCTTTCACCTTAGTGACAGAAAAACTGCCAATAGTCCTAGTGATTTATTTGTGAAACCTCCTGTCCAATCAAGTTCTACAGAAGATTTAAAAAAAAAACTGCTAAGTGCATGAGAGAAATTAATATTACTTATTTATCAGACTTCAACAATACCAAGTGTTCCAAAATCCCAAATGACTTATTCGGTGTCCCTAAAGTTTGGTTTCGTGTGGATCATATCAGAAAACCATTGGAAGCACCATATACAGGTCCTTTCCTAGTGATTGAAAGACATGATAATATTTTAAGATACAATTGCCTTCAGGACACACCGATAATGTATCTATAAACCGTTTGAAACTTGCAAAATTGCCTTTGGTAACATGTGTAAACTCTCAAAGGTCTCCTCATACTGAATGTGCTCCTCAATGGGAATCTCACCCCTCATCTAATGGTCTATCATATATAGCTTCTAGTGACATAATAGATATTATATAATCTGGTTCAGTTGAAATAATGTCTGACACTTGTGTTTCTTAAGATAGTTGTAGCAATACTTCTCAGGAATTATCACAGCCCCTAGTTTTTCCTTCTCATACAAATACAGTATCTAAATCTAGAAATAAATTCGCTCTGCATCAAACCAAGAGTTTAAGTAGTTTTCCTAACACTCCGTTCCCATGGGGATATATATATATATATATATATATATATATATATATATATATATATATATATAAAATATATATATATATATATATATATATATATATATATATATATATATATATATATATATATATATATATATATATATATATATATATATATATATATATATATATATATATATATATATATATATATATATATATATATATATATATATATATATATATATATATATATATATATATATATATATATATATATATATATATATATATATATATATGTGTGTGTGTGTGTGTGTGTGATTACCTAATTGTGATTACCTAATTGTGTTTACGGGAAAGAGCCCAAAGCTCGTATCTTCCCGTCTCCTCATCGGTTCCATTTCATACTTAGTGATACTTATCATACCTGTCCTTAAAACTATGGATTGAGATAGCATTAACTACCTCCTCGCTTAGCCAATTCCAATTATCAACTACTCTTACACTGAAAAAGTACTTCCTTACATCCTGCAAAGAAGTTTTCTTACGAAGCTTCAAACTATCACCTCTAGTTCTAGAGCCAGCCATATCAAAATATCGATCCCTATCCACTCTATCATAACCATCAAGGAATTTAAAGACTGTCACCATATCCCACCTCACTCTTCTAGCTTCGAGTGATGGCAAGTCTAATTCCCTCAGTCTCTCATCATAACCGAGATTGCGTATTTCTGGCACCAGTTTCGTGGCATGTCTTTGAACTTTTTCAAGCTTAGCTATGTGCTTTTTCAAGTGCGGATTCCAAAAGGGGGCTGCATATTCGAGTTTTGGCCTCACATAGGTTACATAAATATTTCTGAACAGTTCCTTGTCCATGTGCCTGAAGGCTACCCTTACATTTGATAAGAATGTAATGCTGCCATTACTATGCCATTTATATGTATTTCTGGAGACAAATCTGCCAGTATGTTTACTCCTAGATCTCTCTCATTTTCTGTCTCTTGAAGTTGTACTCCAGCCACCGAGTAGTCTTGGGCCTTCTTGCACTTGTACCCATTCTCATTACCTTACATTTTGAAGTACTGAATTTCATAAGCCACTTTTCTGACCACTCATGCAGATTATTTAGATCCTCCTGAAGTTCTCTACCATTGTTCTCGTTTTTTTAATTTTTTCACAATCTTTGCATCATCTGCAAACATATTCATGAATGAATTTACAGACTCTGGTAGGTCATTTACATATACAAGGAACAAAAGTGGCCCTAAAACTGAACCCTGTGGAACTCCACTACTAACTCTTCTCCATTCAGACAATGAGTGTCTTACTCTAACTCTCTGTTCCCTTCCTTCTAAGTAAGTTTTTATCCATTCCAAAACATTTCCACCTATTCTAGCCATTGATTGCAGCTTCCTAATAAGTCTCCCATGTGTAACAGTGTCAAACGCTTTCTGGAAGTCTAGGAATATGCAATCTGCCCAGCCCTCTCTTTCCTGTAAGATTTGGCTTACCTCATCATAAAATTCTAATAAGTTTGTTACTGTTGATCTACCTTTTCTGAAGCCATGTTGCCTCACTGACAAAAAGTTGAAGGATTCCAAGTGAAGAGAGATATGTTTCCTTAGTAGTTTCTCCATAACTTTGAAAACTATGCTGGTCAAGGAAACTGGTCTATAATTCAGAGCCGTATCCCTCCTTCCCTTTTTGAAGATAGGTATCACATTTGCTTGTTTCCAGCATCTTGGAATCTCCCCCGACTCCAGTGACTCCTTAAATATGATACTTAGTGCCACTAATATTGTGTTTGCACATTTTTTAAGCACATGAGGGGATATGTCATCAGGACCTGTAGCTTTATGAACATCTAAATCCATCATCGCTTTGCATACCTCTGTGACTGTAAGGTTGATGTTCTCTAATACCGGCCCTTGAGCTTCTATCACTGCAATCTGATGGGGTGGGGTATTTTCTACTGTAAATACTGACTGCAACTCCTTGTTCTGACTGAAACTCCTGTGTGTGTGTGTGATTACCTAATTGTGATTACCTAATTGTGTTTACGGGAAAGAGCCCAAAGCTCGTATCTTCCCGTCTCCTCATCGGTTCCATTTCATACTTAGTGATACTTATCATACCTGTCCTTAAAACTATGGATTGAGATAGCATTAACTACCTCCTCGCTTAGCCAATTCCAATTATCAACTACTCTTACACTGAAAAAGTATTTCCTTACATCCTGCGAAGAAGTTTTCTTATGAAGCTTCAAACTATGACCTCTATTTCTAGAGCCAGCCATATCAAAATATCGATCCCTATCCACTCTATCATAACCATCAAGGAATTTAAAGACTGTCACCATATCCCCCCTCACTCTTCTAGCTTCGAGTGATGGTAAGTCTAATTCCCTCAGCCTCTCATCATAACTGAGATTGCGTATTTCTGGCACCAGTTTCGTGGCATGTCTTTGAACTTTTTCAAGCTTAGCTATGTGCTTTTTCAACTGCGGATTCCAAAAGGGGGCTGCATATTCGAGTTTTGGCCTCACATAGGTTACATAAATATTTCTGAACATTTCCTTGTCCATGTGCCTGAAGGCTACCCTTACATTTGATAAGAATGTAATGCTGCCATTACTATGCCATTTATATGTATTTCTGGAGACAAATCTGCCAGTATGTTTACTCCTAGATCTCTCTCATTTTCTGTCTCTTGAAGTTGTACTCCAGCCACCGAGTAGTCAAGCTTGGGCCTTCTTGCACTTGTACCCATTCTCATTACCTTACATTTTGAAGTACTGAATTTCATAAGCCACTATTCTGACCACTCATGCATATTATTTAGATCCTCCTGAAGTTCTCTACCATTGTTCTCGTTTTTTACTTTCTTCACAATCTTTGCATCATCTGCAAACATATTCATGAATGAATTTACAGACTCTGGTAGGTCATTTACATATACAAGGAACAAAAGTGGCCCTAAAACTGAACCCTGTGGAACTCCACTACTAACTCTTCTCCATTCAGACAATGAGTGTCTTACTCTAACTCTCTGTTCCCTTCCTTCTAAGTAAGTTTTTATCCATTCCAAAATATTTCCACCTATTCTAGCCATTGATTGCAGCTTCCTAATAAGTCTCCCATGTGGAACAGTGTCAAACGCTTTCTGGAAGTCTAGGAATATGCAATCTGCCCAGCCCTCTCTTTCCTGTAAGATTTGGCTTACCTCATCATAAAATTCTAATAAGTTTGTTACTGTTGATCTACCTTTTCTGAAGCCATGTTGCCTCACTGACAAAAAGTTGAAGGATTCCAAGTGAAGAGAGATATGTTTCCTTAGTAATTTCTCCATAACTTTGCAAACTATGCTGGTCAAGGAAACTGGTCTATAATTCAGAGCCGTATCCCTCCTTCCCTTTTTGAAGATAGGTATCACATTTGCTTGTTTCCAGCATCTTGGAATCTCCCCCGACTCCAGTGACTCCTTAAATATGATACTTAGTGCCACTAATATTGTGTTTGCTCATTTTTTAAGCACATGAGGGGATATGTCATCAGGACCTGTAGCTTTATGAACATCTAAATCCATCATCGCTTTGCATACCTCTGTGACTGTAAGGTTGATGTTCTCTAATACCGGCCCTTGAGCTTCTATCACTGCAATCTGATGGGGTGGGGCATTTTCTACTGTAAATACTGACTGCAACTCCTTGTTCTGACTGAAACTCCTGTGTGTGTGTGTGTGATTACCTAATTGTGATTACCTAATTGTGTTTACGGGAAAGAGCCCAAAGCTCGTATCTTCCCGTCTCCTCATCGGTTCCATTTTAGACTTAGTGATACTTATCATACCTGTCCTTAAAACTATGGATTGAGATAGCATTAACTACCTACTCGCTTAGCCAATTCCAATTATCAACTACTCTTACACTGAAAAAGTATTTCCTTACATCCTGCGAAGAAGTTTTCTTACGAAGCTTCAAACTATGACCTCTAGTTCTAGAGCCAGCCATATCAAAATATCGATCCCTATCCACTCTATCATAACCATGAAGGAATTTAAAGACTGTCACCATATCCCCCCTCACTCTTCTAGCTTCGAGTGATGGTAAGTCTAATTCCCTCAGCCTCTCATCATAACCGAGATTGCGTATTTCTGGCACCAGTTTCGTGGCATGTCTTTGAACTTTTTCAAGCTTAGCTATGTGCTTTTTCAAGTGCGGATTCCAAAAGGGGGCTGCATATTCGAGTTTTGGCCTCACATAGGTTACATAAATATTTCTGAACATTTCCTTGTCCATGTGCCTGAAGGCTACCCTTACATTTGATAAGAATGCATATGCTGCCCTTACTATGCCATTTATATGTATTTCTGGAGACAAATCTGCAAGTATGTTTACTCCTAGATCTCTCTCATTTTCTGTCTCTTGAAGTTGTACTCCAGCCACCGAGTAGTCAAGCTTGGGCCTTCTTGCACTTGTACCCATTCTCATTACCTTACATTTTGAAGTATTGAATTTCATTAGCCACTTTTCTGACCACTCATGCAGATTATTTAGATCCTCCTGAAGTTCTCTACCATTGTTCTCGTTTTTTACTTTCTTCACAATCTTTGCATCATCTGCAAACATATTCATGAATGAATTTACAGACTCTGGTAGGTCATTTACATATACAAGGAACAAAAGTGGCCCTAAAACTGAACCCTGTGGAACTCCACTACTAACTCTTCTCCATTCAGACACTGAGTGTCTTACTCTAACCCTCTGTTCCCTTCCTTCTAAATAAGTTTTTATCCATTCCAAAACATTTCCACCTATTCTAGCCATTGATTGCAGCTTCCTAATAAGTCTCCCATGTGGAACAGTGTCAAACGCTTTCTGGAAGTCTAGGAATATGCAATCTGCCCAGCCCTCTCTTTCCTGTGTAAGATTTGGCTTACCTCATCATAAAATTCTAATAAGTTTGTTACTGTTGATCTACCTTCTCTGAAGCCATATTGCCTCACTGACAAAAAGTTGAAGGATTCCAAGTGAAGAGAGATATGTTTCCTTAGTAGTTTCTCCATAACTTTGCAAACTATGCTGGTCAAGGAAACAGGTCTATAGTTCAGAGCCGTATCCCTCCTTCCCTTTTTGAAGATAGGTATCACATTTGCTTGTTTCCAGCATCTTGGAATCTCCCCCGACTCCAGTGACTCCTTAAATATGATACTTAGTGCCACTGATATTGTGTTTGCGCATTTTTTAAGCACAGGAGGGGATATGTGTGTGTGTATGTGTGAGTCTGTATGTGTGTGTGTGTGTGTATGTGTGTGTGTGTGTGTGTGTGTGTGTGTGTGTGTGTGTGTGTGTGTGTGTGTGTGATTACCTAATTGAGCTTACAGGAAAGAGCCCAAAGCTCGTGTCTTCCCGTCTTCTGATCGCATCCATTTTGTACTTAGTGATACTTATCTTACCTGTCCTTAAAACTATGGATTGACATAGCATTAACTACCTCCTCGCTTAGCCAATTCCAATTATCAACTACTATTACACTGAAAAAGTACTTCCTTACATCCTGCAAAGAAGTTTTCTTACGAAGCTTCAAACTATGACCTCTGGTTCTACAGGCTGCCATATCAAAATATCGATCCCTATCCAATCTATCATAACCATGAAGGAATTTAAAGACTGTTACCATATCCCCAATCAGTCTCCTAGCTTCAAGCAATGGTAAGTTTAATTCTCTTAGCCTCTCATCATAACTGAGTATGCTGATTTCTGGCACCAGTTTCGTGGCATGTCTTTGAACTTTTTCAAGCTTAGCTATGTGCTTTTTCAAGTGCAGATTTAAAAAGGGGGCTGCATATTCAAGTTTTGGCCTCACATAGGTTTCATAAATATTTCTGAACATTTCCTTGTCCATGTGCCTGAAGGCTACCCTTACATTTGATAAGAATGCTTATGCTGCCCTTAATATGCCATTTATGTGTATTTCTGGAGACAAATCTGCCAGTATGTTTACTACTAGATCTCATTCATTTTCTGTCTCTTGAAGTTGTAATCCTGCCACCGAGTAGTCAAACTTGGGCCTTCCTTCTTGCACTTGTACCCATTCTCATTACCTTACATTTTAAAGTATTGAATTTCATTAGCCACTTTTCTGACCACTCATGGAGACTGTTTAGATCTTCCTGAAGTTCTCTACCATTGTTCTCGTTTCTTACTGTGTTCACAATTTTTGCATCATCTGCAAACATATTCATGAATGAATTAACAGACTCTGGCAGGTCATTTACATATACAAGGAACAAAAGTGGTCCTAAAACCGAGTTCTTACTATAACCCTCTGTTCCCTTCCTTCTAAGTAAGTTTTTATTCATTCCAAGACATTTCCACCTATTCTAGCCATTGCTTGCAGCTTCCTAATAAGTCTCCCGTGTGGAACAGCGTCGAATGCTTTCTGGAAGTCTAGGAATATGCATTCTGCCAAGCCCTGTCTTTCCTGTAAGATTCGGCTTACCTCATCATAAAATTCTAATAAGTTTGTTACTGTTGATCTACCTTCTCAGAAGCCATGTTGCCTCACTGACAAAAAGTTGTAAGATTCCAGGTGAAGAGAGATATGCTTCCTTAGAAGTTTCTCCATAAGTTTGCAAACTATGCTGGTCAAGGAAACTGGGTTATAGTTTAGAGCCGTATCCCTCCTTCCCTTTTTGAAGATAGGTATCACGTTTGGTTGTTTCCAGCATCTTGGAATCGCCCATGACTCCAGTGACTTTTTTAATATGATACTTAGTGCCACTGATATTGAGTTTGTGCATTTTTTAAGTACATGAGGGGATATATCATCAGGACCTGTAACTTTATGGACATCTGAACTCCATCAGCGCTTTGCATACCTCTGTGGCTGAAAACTTGATGTTCTCTAATACCGGCCCTTGAGCTTCTATATCTTCTATCTGAGGTGGAGGGGTATTTTATACTGTATATATTGACTGAAGCTCCTTGTTCAATTCTTTGCAGACCTCTTCATCCGTCTCAGTGATGCTTCCATCCGATCTCTTAAGCTTTAAAACCTGGTCTTTTACCTTCAGTTTTCCTCTGATAAAGCTCTGGAAAAGCTTGGGATTATACTTAGCCTTCCTGGTGATGTCTCTTTCATAGTCTCTCCCTTCCACTCTTTTTTTACTTAGGTAATCATTTCTTGCTCTTTAGTAGGGTTGCCGGGCATTTATGTTTTTTCTCCTCCTATACCTTTTCCAGCATTTGTCTCTCCACTCCTTAGCTCTTTTACACTTATTATCGAACCATTTCTCTCTGGCATGAATTACACCTTCTTTGGTGACAGGTATGCAGTAATCTACTATCTTCCAATATTTTTCACAAACGATGTCATACGTTTCTTGTACTGATTTGTTGTATAATAGGGTTCTCCAGTCAATAACTGCAAAAAGCTCATTCATTTTGATGTAATCTCCTTTCGGATAGTTCCTCCTCATGTCCTCAGTGCCTCTACTCTCAGGCAGAATATCTTCAATGATATACTCCATCAATAACACACAGTGGTCACTCTTTCCAACTGGTGGTTCATATTCAATTTTTTCAATATCCAACACGTTATCTGTGAATACTAGATCAAGTAGTGATGGCTCATCCCCACCACTGTCCCTCATTGGTTCCATTACATGTTGGTGTAGGAAATTCCCTTGTACGCAATCTAGGAATCTTGCCCCGAATGAGTCCTCACCACTGTGTGGGTCAAGATTTATCCAATCTATCTCTTTATGATTAAAATCTCCCATAATCAGAATCCTACATTTTCTCTTCCCTGCCATGTTAACAACTGAGTTTATGACTTCAATAGTACCTATATGACTTTCCTCATAAACTTCTAGCCTATATTGGTTCCTTGGTGGGTTATATACAACAGTTATTATAATGCTCTCTGATGCAGTATTTATGCGAGCAACAAGAAATTCCTAGAACTCACTTTCTATAGCCAAGTTTATTTCTTCTACCTGAATCCTTTCACTTATGAGAAGTGCTATCCCTACACCAGTCCTCTTATATCTTTCAACCCTTAATATTCTGAAGCCCTTAGGAAAAACTGTTACACTGTTTATGTCCTCGCTTAACTTATTTTCTGTAACTGCCACTATATCTGCCTTACTGTTGTGAATCCTATCTTTTAATTATACTACCTTACAAGCTAATCCATCAGCATTTGTGTATAACAATTTTAATGAGGCCCCATCTCCTTATCTCTTGCCATTATCTTTTTTTATCTCCCCTTTGTCTGGAAGAACTCTGAAATGAAAATTTTTCTTCTCTTCTTCATTTCTTTCCTCATTTAACCTTCTTGCCTCTTGCAACAAGTTTTTTTATCTTTTCCATCTCTTCCTGTGTTCTGTATCATCTAATGAACACTTCTTTGAATTCTTGAAGGTCTTTTAGACTTTTTTCCTCATCAATATTTCTCTACATGTTTCCCCTCTCTCAAAGGTTACTTTTGTTGGTCTTTGCTTTCCCTCTCTCGAATATTTGCCTAGTTGGTGAATGTTTACAATATCCTCAGGATCACGAACTGCTCCAAGCTTTCTTATCAGGTCAACAACCCTAGCCTTATTTTTTTCAAGTCTCCCCTGCCTTGTTGGTTCCTGGGATTTGCTTATGCCTGAGATTACCACTGTCTTCTCTTTATCAAGTGCCCGTTAAATTAGTGGATTTTCCCTTTCCATCACAAAGTCATTCATTTTTTTTTATTACTGTTCCTTTATAGTTAACTGTTTGTATGTTTTCTAGTGCCACCACCTTCAAAGCCTCTTTTACAGCCACATTCCCCTTTAGTGCATCAGCAAAGGAAGTTTTCATGGCATCATGTTCCGTATTCAGGTCCTGAAGCTCTTTTTTAAACTGTTCGGTGTTTTCCTAAATCTGGACATTCCAAGCTGCAATCTCGTCTCTCTCAGAATAGAGCAGTGAGCTAATATTTAATTCATTTAGGTTGTCATTCAGCCTTTTGTTGTTATCTTCTTGTTTAGAAATTCTGGATTCTAGTTCACTCTTTTCCCCTTCCAGCTTCTTTCTTCGTTTTTCTAGTTCTTTTCTCTCCTGCCCTTGTGCTTTATTTTCTTCCTCCAAATATCTTATTTCCTCTCTGAGTGTTTTATTCTCTCTCATTTCTCTAACCATACTCCGAATTTTATCATGAAGGCTTATAACCATTGCCTCTAAATCATTGATTTTCTGTTTTAATCTCCTAATAGCTACTCCTGCTGCTGCTGCTACATCCCATGGAGCTCCTCTATCATCCCTCCCCAACCCATGGGTGGGGGGGGTTTGGACAGAGATGGACTCATTTTCATGTTTTCCCTTCACAGAATATAAATAGAAGAAGAAGAAAAAGAGAAAAGAAAAAAATAGAGAAAAGCTTCTATTTAAGCTTCACACAGAATTTCTTTATCTTCATATAAGTACAATTTAGTTACTCAATATATCTCCTTTATGGTAAGACCCATCCAAAATTAAAATTTGACTTTGGTAATTTGAGGGGGGAAAATGCAAAACAAAAGTCTACGTGAAGGAAAATTCGAGTTGTATCTGAGGAGACACCCACCTGTTTCTGCTATATGTTCTTCTTAACTGATAAACTCACTTGCTAACCAAGGTATGTTATCACAGGATCAGACTTTACATAACTCCTTAGCACGAGGGTCTGCCCCTCTCTTTTTATCTCTTACTTTATTTAATTTTCGTGCTTTTCCCTCCAATTCCCTTATATCCTTTATCCCCTTCCCTTTTTCCCCTCCTATCTCATCCTAACTTAACATTTAACTTAATATATAAAAAATAAAAAATAATAAAAGAGAAAGCTAAAAGAAAACAATGAAGAAAAATAAGACAGCTGTTCTACTTGGCAACTTAACTTAGTACTGTTGACAGGTGTATTTTCTGTATTTATTTAATTATTCAATTATTTCGTGTATCAAACTAACTATCAAGTTTATATACATGGGAAGGATACTGATTTTAACAATATATGGAACTACAGGATCAGGTAAACAGATGTAAGAGCTCTCCCCAATTTACACAAATAATTAGGTTATGTGATATGATGTCTTCACCTCTGGCAACTCTTCTAAACTTCCTTCAAGGCAGAACAGGACAGCTTCTTCTCTTTCCCCTCTCGAAAGTGTTCTCAAGCTTTTCCTTTAATATCTTGGACAGTCTCATCCAAAAAATTAAAGAGAGAAACGGAAGGGTTTACATCTGGTTTTTATTGACTTGGAGGAAAACAGCTTATAATCGAGTACCAAGGGAGGAAGTGTGGAGGTGCATGCAGGAGAAGGGAGTGCCAGAAAAGTATGTGAGGGTGTGCCAGGATATGTACAGAGATGTATACACACAAGTGAGGACAGCGGCCGGGATGACGGAAAAGTCCCCAGTGACAGTTGGATTATATCAGGGGTCGACATTGAGTCCATACCTTTTCAACCTGGTCATGGATGTGATAGTGAGGGACGTACTGGAGGAGGCCCCATGGACTATGTTATATGCCGACGACATAGTCTTGGTGGCGGAGACCAGAGAGGAAGTGGAGGAGAAGTTGAACAAGTGAGGGGACGAGTTGGAAAGTAGAGGCCTAAAGTTAAGCCAGGACAAAACAGAATACATGCAGATGGGAGAATAAGATGAATACAGTCAATTGTACTTGGCACAGGAGAGGTTAAAAAAGGTGGAGGCTTTCAGGTACTTGGGGTCAAATCTGTCGCAGGATGGTGAACTGGATAGAGAAATAAATGGGAGGATACAAGCAGGATGGAAAAATTGGAGGAGATGCTCTGGACTGATATGTGATAGAAAGGTTAGTGCAAGAGTGAAAGGCATGATATATCGTGCAGTGGTAAGATCAGCGATGATATATGGCTCGAAGACGTGCCTGTTAAGAAAACACAAGAAAAAAAAGATGGAAATGGCAGAGATGAGAATGGTGAGATGGATGTTGGGTGTGACGAGAAAGAATAGGATTAGGAACGAGAGAATTAGAGGGACATCCAAGGTGACACAAGTGGGAAAGAAGATGCAAGAAAGGTTTCAGTGGTATGGACATTGTATGAGGAGAGATGAAGATTGGATTGGTAGAAGGATGATTGAGCTACGGGTGGAGGGAGTGAGAGGAAGAGGGAGACCACGAAGACGATGGGATGACTGTATATGGGACGACTTGAGAGAAAAGGACCTCAGTGGAGAGGAAGCATTGGACAAGAGAGAGTGGAAAAGGCTGATAAGAAACTGCGACCCGATATAGATATGGGAAAAGCGAGAGAAGAAGCATTTTGGACAGTCTCGTTATACAACAAATATAATTTTTTTACTCACAATACTCTGCAGGATCTCATATTTAGGGATTTATTTTTTATTTTTTATACTTAAGTCTTGGTCTGTGTGTATGTGTGTGTGCTTGTGCTTACCTAAGTGTTATTACCTAATTGCGTTTACGGGAAAGAACCCAAAGCTTGTATCTTCCCGTCTCCTGATCGGTTCCATTTTGTACTTAGTGATACTTATCATACCTGTCCTTAAAACTATGGATTGAGATAGCATTAACTACCTCCTCGCTTAGCCAATTCCAGTTATCAACTACTCTTACACTGAAAAAGTATTTCCTTACATCCTGCAAAGAAGTTTTCTTACGAAGCTTCAAACAATGACCTCTAGTTCTAGAGCCTTCCATATCAAAATATCGTTCCCTATCTACTCTGTTATAACCATGAAGGAATTTAAAGACTGTTACCATATTCCCCCTCAATCTTCTAGCTTCAGGTGAGGGCAAGTCTAATTCCCTCAGCCTCTCATCATAACTGAGATTGTGTATTTCTGGCACCAGTTTTGTGGCATGTCTTTGAGCTTTTTCAAGCTCAGCTATGTGCTTTTTCAAGTGCGGATTCCAAAAGGGGGCTGCATATTCAAGTTTTGGCCTCACATAGGTTACATAAATATTTCTGAATATTTCCTTGTCCATGTGCCTGAAGGCTACCTTTACTTTTGATAAGAATGCATATGCTGCCCTTACTATGTCATTTATATGTATTTCTGGAGACAAATCTGCCAGTATGTTTACTCCTAGATCTCTCTCATTTTCTGTCTCTTGAAGTTGTACTCCAGCCACTGAGTAGTCAAGCTTGGGCCTTCTTGCACTTGTACCCATTCTCATTACTTTACATTTTGAAGTACTGAATTTCATTAGCCACTTTTCTGACCACTCATGCAGACTATTTAGATCTTCCTGAAGTTCTCTACCATTGTTCTCTTTTCCTACTTTCTTCACAATCTTTGCATCATCTGCAAACATATTCATGAATGAATTTACAGACTCTGGTAGGTCATTTACATATACAAGGAACAAAAGTGGCCCTAAAACTGAACCCTGTGGAACTCCACTAATAACTCTTCTCCATTCAGACACCGTCTTACTGCAACCCTCTGTTCCCTTCCTTCTAAGTAAGTTTTTATCCATTCCATAACATTTCCACATATTCTAGCCATTGATTGCAGCTTCCTAATAAGTCTCCCATGTGGAACAGTGTCAAATGCTTTCTGGAAGTCTAGGAATATGCAATCTGCCCAGACCTCTCTTTCCTGTACGATTCAGCTTACCTCATCATAAAATTCTAATAAGTTTGCTAATGTTGATCTACCTTCTCTGAAGCCATGTTGCCTCACTGACATAAAGTTGAAGGATTCCAAGTGAAGAGAGATATGTTTCCTTAGTAGTTTCTCCATAACTTTGCAAACTACGCTGGTCAAGGAAACTGGCCTATAGTTCAGAGTTTGTGTGTGTGTGATTACCTAATTGTGATTACCTAATTGTGCTTACGGGAAAGAGCCCAAAGCTCGTATCTTCCCGTCTCCTCATCGGTTCCATTTTATACTTAGTGATACTTATCATACCTGTCCTTAAAACTATGGATTGAGATAGCATTAACTACCTCCTCGCTTAGCCAATTCCAATTATCAACTACTCTTACACTGAAAAAGTATTTTCTTACATCCTGCAAAGAAGTTTTCTTACGAAGCTTCAAACTATGACCTCTAGTTCTAGAGCCAGCCATATCAAAATATTGATCCCTATCCACTCCATCATAACCATGAAGGAATTTAAAGACTGTCACCATATCCCCCCTCACTCTTCTAGCTTCGAGTGATGGTAAGTCTAATTCCCTTGCGTATTTCTGG
>JAXCGZ010011717.1:0-52500 GCA_037179515.1 Halocaridina rubra
CACAAATTTTAATAATATAGGAAGGAAAGCACTAATGTATTAGGGTATATAGCCCTATCTTGAAGAAGAAGTCCCAGGTTTGATTCCCAACACTAGGAGGTAGAATATTTCAAAACACTTAAAGAATATTGCTAGACTAATTTGCTAACGCAAGATTCTTCATAAGCTGACTGCTTTGATTAAATTAGAATAGCTTTGTAAGTAAAGGCCATATACGTACGCAGACTGAGTATACTCTTGGTCTCAAAATAGATAAATGCTTTGTTAGAGAAAGAAGAAGAAGATGAAAAAGCAGAATCAAGCAATTGCACATAGCGCCTTGAGAAACCCGAGTCTTATGTACAACTATCTCGGAACGACGATGAAAGAACATTTTACCGAATCCCGGGTAGGTGACAATTCATGACTGCTGTCTGTCAGTGAAGCTGAAAAAGATGGCCCCTGGAGTTGTTAAAAAAAAAAAAAAAAAAAAAGTCAACGCCAAACTGGTTGAAAGTTGCGGTTTTGTCACAGGGGGAAGGGCGCTGAAGAGGCAAAGAAGACACTCACTAATTCAAACTAATTGGAGATTAATAAATATATATGATAATGGGGGAAATCTTGAGTAGAGGATATTTGTGTAAATAACTTCTTCTTCTTCTTCTTCTTCTTCTTCTTCTTCTTCTTCTTCTTCTTCTTCTTATTCTTATTATTATTATTATTATTATTATTATTATTATTATTATTATTATTATTATTATTATCATTATTATTATTATTATTATTATTATTATTATCATTATCATTATTATTATTATTATTATTATTATTATTATTATTATTATTATTATTATTATTATTATTATTATTTTTTATATTATTTTTATGATAATTATTATTATTATTATTATTATTATTATTATTATTATTATTATTATTATTATTATTATTATTATTATCATTATTATTATTATCATCATCATCATCATTATTATGAAACTTACTATAAACTAGCTTGGATATACAGTGATATTTCGTATGGCATAGAATGCCAACTTGTGTGATAGTCATATTATCTATTTCTAATGCAGAAAAAAGGAGTTTCTTGGGCTCATATATTATTAGAGAATTTTTCAAGCTAAAACTACGCCATCATTATATTATTCATCTCAAATCCTACTAGCCTCGCCAAACATTATTTACATTTCTGTATAAACTTTAAACGATATCAATTCCTCCTTCTTCACATTGATTCTAGATACAGGAGACATATGCCATATTTATAACAACACATAATTCCATTAATGGAAATCTAATCATTTGTAAATCCAGCATGAAAAATATCAGTATCAACAGAGACTCACCTACAGGTTCAGCATCAAAAGTCTATGAACTCTTGCATATTTCTCATGCAGCACAAGGCATTGCACCTGTTACTTACGCTACTTTTACAGTCTGTAGCTTGTGCCAAGCAACAGGTGGAAGTCGAGCCTCTCTGAGAGGCTCTAAGCATTGCTCTCAAACAAGTTTTATTTTTAAACATTTATCTGTAACTTTCGTGTTAAATATTCAAAAGAATATAATGCTATAAATAAGCTTGCCAGCTTCATGACTCAAAACATTTTGCAAGAAAATCGTAGATAAAACAATAAATGTTTGTAGTTAATATTTTGTCTTAATGCAAAATATTTTCTCATTTACTAACAAATGTTAGTAAATGTTACAAATGATACTGCTACCAATGATACTATGACCTGATTTCTTAAACAGTGTAAACCTAGGATACCATCTTGTTAGTTAGCTAGACACACACAAATGGATTTCATAAACGCATCTGACGCGGTTCTCTGCATGGTTAGGATCCCTCCTTGGAAGGATCCTAATCATACAGAGAACCGCGTCAGATGCGTTTATGAAATCCATTTGTGTGTGTCTAGCTAACTAACAAGATGGTATCCTAGGTTTACACTGTTTAAGATATTGGGCCAAAGACTTAACTAAACAAGGGCAGTGAAATGGCAGTACTTAAATATAAATTGAATATTACGACTTGTATCTAGTAAATATTTATGATGCAAAAAACCGTACCAATGAGAGAGAGAGATAGATAGATAGATAGATAGATAGATAGATAGAGAGAGAGAGAGAGAGAGAGAGAGAGAGAGAGAGAGAGAGAGAGAGAGAGAGAGAGAGAGAGAGAGAGAGAGAGAGAGAGAGAGAGAGAGAGAGAGAGAGAGAGAGAGAGAGAGAGAGAGAGAGAGAGAGAGAGAGAGAGAGAGAGAGAGAGATACGATCTCTCTTAATATGATGATATTAAGTACGTGTTCAACCATTCTATAATTCAGCAAATTTATACATTAATGTTTAAAAAAAATAAAATAAAATTTATTGACAGAGAGTATTTCGTCTTTGGCATAACCTTAGTCACTTGAAAGGGGGGTTTACACGGTCAAACGGTTCGTCGAACGCGGTTCGACAGACAAGTGTTTGAAGTGATGTTCGAACGTGTGAACGGGGTATTTGGTTGCCGAATACATTCGACAAACGTGTTCGACAACCAAATACCCAGTTCACACGTTCAAACATCACTTCAAACACTCGTCTGTCGAACCGCGTTCGACGAACTGTTTGACCCCTTTAGTCACTTTAACAGTGATCACAAATGTCTTTGCAGAGAGTAATGAATTTCCTTCGATAATTCAGTGAATGTAATAACTGATTCTCACCCAAGATGTCCTGAATTCAATTCTCAAAACTGGCTAGTAAAGTTCCTCTTCACAAATGCCAATGCCAGTTGGAGGATATGAGAGAAATGTAGATAGATAAATAGAAAGATAGATAGATAAATACATGGATAGATAGATAGATAAATATATATATATATATATATATATATATATATATATATATATATATATATATATATATATATATATATATATATATATATATATATATAAGAGAGAGAGAGAGAGAGAGAGAGAGAGAGAGAGGTGACGTTAATATTGTGGTACTCTGCAAATTCAGCAGGACAGGTGGCTCATATTATTAAATAAAAATAAACTTAGCTGAGTATATACTGTATATAATTGTACAGGTACCTTGTAAAACCTAAGGTACGAGAATATTTTTTAAATATATTTTCTAATTACAGAAGACAGTATTTGTGATTCCTTATCGTAATTTTTATGGTGCTATGCATAGACTTGTTTGCTATTAAAGAAAAAAAAAACCTATTTTTCGTATATACTTGCAAAGCTGGGTACGTATTACAGCTTCTCTGTATGTATATACAGTAAATATATATATATATATATATATATATATATATATATATATATATATATATATATATATATATATATATATATATATATATATATATATATATATATAACCAAATAAGCACAATACATATGTGAAAACATGAATCATATTTTACCCCGACCGGGACTCGAACCTAGGTCTGATGATTACTAAGTCAAGGCGCTACCACTACACCACAGAAGGTTAAAAGGAATCCAACCTTATAGCTTATATCTGCTACACTTAGGAATGAACGCATTCTATCTGAATGCCACTATGTTCATATTACAGATTTCCCAACCTCACTCGTGGCTTCATTTTAGCATTTAATTCAATTCCTACTCTCATTCGGGCTATGATATCACCAAATAAGCACATTACATATGTGAAAACATGAATCATTTTTTACCCCGACCGGGACTCGAACCTAAGACTTATGATTACTAAGTCAAGGCGCTACCACTACACCACAGAAGGTTAAAATAAATCCAACCTTAAAAGCTTATATCTGCAATACTTAGGAATGAACGCATTCTATCTGAATGCCACTATGTTCATATTACAGATTCCCCAACCTCACTCGTGGCTTCATTTAGCATTTAATTCAATTCCCAATCTCATTCGGGCCATGAAATATCCAAATAACCACATTACATATGTGAAAGCATGAATCATTTTTTACCCCGACCGGGACTCGAACCTAGGACTTATGATTACTAAGTCAAGGCGCTACCACTACACCACAGAAGGTTAAAAGGAATCCAACCTTATAGCTTATATCTGCTATACTTAGGAATGAACGCATTCTATCTGAATGCCACTATGTTCATATTAGAGATTCCCCAACCTCACTCGTGGCTTCATTTAGCATTTAATTCAATTCCCAATCTCTTATTTTATGGCCCAAATGAGATTGGGAATTGAATTAAATGCTAAAATGAAGCCACGAGTGAGGTTGGGGAATCTGTAATATGAACATAGTGGCATTCAGATAGAATACGTTCATTCCGAAGTATAGCAGATATAAGCTATAAGGTTGGATTCCTTTTAACCTTCTGTGGTGTAGTGGTAGTGCCTTGACTTAGTAATCATAAGTCCTAGGTTCGAGTCCCAGTTGGAGTAAAAAATTATTCATGTTTTCACATATGTAATGTGCTTATTTGGTTATTTCATGGCCCGAATGAGATTGGGAATTGAATTAAATGCTAAAATGAAGCCACGAGTGAGGTTGGGGAAACTGTAATATGAACATAGTGGCATTCAGATAGAATGCGTTCACTCCTAAGTATAGCAGATATAAGCTATAAGGTTGGATTCCTTTTAACCTTCTGTGGTGTAGTGGTAGCGCCTTGACTTAGTAATCATAAGTCCAAGGTTCGAGTCCCGGTCAGGGTAAAAAAATGATTCATGTTTTCACATATGTAATGTGCTTGTTTGGTTATTTCATGGCCCGAATGAGATTGGGAATTGAATTAAATGCTAAAATGAAGCCACGAGTGAGGTTGGGGAATCTGTAATATGAACATAGTGGCATTCAGATAGAATGCGTTCATTCCTAAGTATAGCAGATATAAGCTATAAGGTTGGATTCCTTTTAACCTTCTGTGGTGTAGTGGTAGCGCCTTGACTTAGTAATCATAAGTCCTAGGTTCGAGTCCCAGTCGGGGTAAAAAATGATTCATGTTTTCACATATGTAATGTGCTTATTTGGTTATTTCATGGCCCGAATGAGATTGGGAATTGAATTAAATGCTAAAATGGAGCCACGAGTGAGGTAGGGGAATCTGTAATATGAACATAGTGGCATTCAGATAAAATGCGTTCATTCCTAAGTATAGCAGTTATAAGCTATAAGGTTGGATTCCTTTTAACCTTCTGTGGTGTAGTGGTAGCGCCTTGACTTAGTAATCATAAGTCCTAGGTTCGAGTCCCGGTCGGGGTAAAAAAATGATTCATGTTTTCACATATGTAATGTGCTTATTTGATTATTTCATGGCCCGAATGAGATTTGGAATTGAATTAAATGCTAAAATGAAGCCACGAGTGAGGTTGGGGAATATGTAATATGAACATAGTGGCATTAATATAGAATGCTTTCATTCCTAAGTATAGCAGATATAAGCTATAAGGTTGGATTACTTTTAACCTTCTGTGGTGTAGTGGTAGCGCCTTGACTTAGTAATCATAAGTCCTAGGTTCGAGTCCCGGTCGGGGTAAAAAAATGATTCATGTTTTCACATATGTAATGTGCTTATTTGGTTATTTCATGGCCCGAATGAATTGGGAATTGAATTAAATACTAAAATGAAGCCACGAGTGAGGTTGGGGAATCTGTAATATGAACATAGTGGCATTCAGATAGAATGAGTTCATTCCTAAGTATAGCAGATATAAGCTATAAGGTTGGATTCCTTTTAACCTTCTGTGGTGTAGTGGTAGCGCCTTGACTTAGTAATCATAAGTCCTAGGTTCGAGTCCCGGTCGGGGTAAAAAATGATTCATGTTTTCACATATGTAATGTGCTTTTTTGGTTATTTCATGGCCCGAATGAGATTGGGAATTGAATTAAATGCTAAAATGAAGCCACGAGTGAGGTTGGGGAATCTGTAGTATGAACATAGTGGCATTCAGATAGAATGCGTTCATTCCTAAGTATAGCAGATATAAGCTATAAGGTTAGATTCCTTTTAACCTTCTGTGGTGTGGTGGTAGCGCCTTGACTTAGTAATCATAAGTCCTAGGTTCGAGTCCCGGTCGGGGTAAAAAATGATTCATGTTTTCACATATGTAATGTGCTTATTTGGTTATTTCATAGCCCGAATGAGATTGAGAATTGAATTAAATGCTAAAATGAAGTCACGAGTGAGGTTGGGGAATCTGTAATATGAACATAGTGGCATTCAGATAGAATGCGTTCATTCCTAAGTATAGCAGATATAAGCTATAAGGTTGGATTCCCTTTATCCTTCTGTGGTGTAGTGGTAGCGCCTTGACTTAGTAATCATAAGTCCTAGGTTTGAGTCCCGGTCGGGGTAAAAAATGATTCATATATATATATATATATATATATATATATATATATATATATATATATATATATATATATATATATATATATATATATATATATATATACACACACAGAAGCTGTAATATATATATATATATATATATATATATATATATATATATATATATATATATATATATATATATATATATATATATATATATATATATATATATATATATATATATATATATATATATACACAGAAGCTGTAATATATATATATATATATATATATATATATATATATATATATATATATATATATATATATATATATATATATATATATATATATATATATATATATATATATATATATATATATATATATATATATATATATATATATATATATATATATATATATATATATATATATATACATATATAATGTAGATGATCAACAATATTCTGATTTTTCAATAGTTCTACATAAACTGACTGAGTAGGCAGTACACTAAAGCAGAGTATATTCAATTTTTGGCAAATAATATGGATAGCAAATAAAATTTCCACTAAATGGTTAATTTTATATTGCTTACAAATATTCAAAGGCTCTCGGAAAAACTGTTAAGAAATCCTTTAATTTGACAAGTTTAAAAACATTTTCGGTGTACAATTCCAGGACCTGATTCATCATATTCATCTTTGGCTATCCACATAGCCTGGAATGTGGACAAAGAACCCAAGATAGAACCTCCAATCCAGACAGAGTATTTACGTTCAGGAGGGGCAATGATTTTCACTTTAATTGTTGATGGTGCAAGAGCTGTAATTTCCTTCTGCATTCTGTCAGCAATACCAGCATACATGGTGCTACCTCCTGATAAGACGATATTGGCCAGCAGATCCTTTCTGATGTCAATATCGCACCTCATGATGGAATTATGGACCACTTCATGAACACCAGCAGATTCCATGCCAAGAAAGGAAGGCTGGAAAAGAGTTTCGGGAGCACGGAAGCGCTCATTACCAATAGTAATCACTTGCCCATCAGGAAGTTCGTAGGATTTGTCCAAGGATGACGAGGCAGCAGCTGCTGTCATTTCACTTTCGTAATCCAAAGCGATGTAGCAAAGCTTCTCCTTCACATCTCGGACAATCTCACGTTCGGCAGTGGTTGTGAAAGAGTACCCACGTTCGGTCATGATTTTACCAAGGTAGTTGGTGATATCTCGACCAGCCAAGTCCAGGCGGAGAATAGCATGAGGAAGAGCGAAACCTTCATAAACAGGCACAATGTGCGAAACACCATCACCAGAATCACACACCTCTCCGGTAGTACGTCCAGAAGCGTACAATGAAAGTACAGCTTGTATGCATATGTATGTTGCAGGCATATTAAACGACTCAAACATAATCTGAATCATTTTTTCTCTGTTGGCTTTGGGATTAAGAGGAGCCTCAGTAAGCATGGTAGGACACTCCTCAGGAGCAACACGAAGCTCGTTGTAGAAAGTGTGGTACCATATCTTCTCCATATCATCCCAGTTGGTAATAATTCCATGTTCGATGGGGTACTTGAGGGTGAGGATACCTCTCTTGCTCTGGGCTTCATCACCTACATAGGCGTCCTTTTGACCCATACCGACCATCACACCTTGGTGACGAGCACGGCCAACGATGGAGGGGAAGACAGCTCGTGGAGCATCATCACCTGCAAAGCCAGCCTTGACCATGCCTGAGCCATTATCGCAGATTAGAGTCGCCGCCTCTTCGTCGTCACACATGATGGTGGTTTAAGGCTTTACAGGTAAACCCCTAAAAGACATAGAAAAGCATGCCAGCTTAGAAAATACGTATAATACTACTATTAACAAACATTGTTTTATTTTTGAAAAGTATTTACAAAAAATAGAAGTTTAAAACATAGAAAACATAGATTACTTGTCAACTAACAATAGGTATCATAATTTATGAAGTAATGTAATGAAACAGGTGAATGCAAAGAACAAGATGTATATACAATTTTTAGTCTATTTATATGAAGTTACCAAAATTACTGTACATTAAGACTGGAATACATGATTATCCTATAATCTGTATTAACTCAAATTATGGTAACTATTATAAGAAAGGATAGAGCAAAGTGAGAATGTATTAGGTATAACACACTCATGCATTCTAGCCAATGTAACAAATTCTACTCTAGTGAATCTATCAAACGGGATACCACAGTTGAGTTTTATTTTGTGTGTAGGAAGAGTTAAATGTGATAATAAAGCAAGAATATTGTTTTTATAAAACGGATAATTTTTTTTTTTAGAAACCTTAAGAACAACACTGATGATAAGGAAATGACTCTGGAGTGATAGAAGAAACATCACAAGTAATTGTCACAAATTCTAAGAGTACACCTAAAGTGATATGTAAGATGCTATATTTAATGAATGGAAAGAGTAACTTTCTTAAATAAGTATTTTTACCGATATCCTGAGTGTATTCCCTGAGGTTAGTAAGGGCATACACTCAGGGTAACTATTGCATCTGCCAAAACAAGTTCTTCGTAAGAAGGAACCGTCCTGGCCCTTAGTAGAAAAGGAGTTCGTGACGCAAAACCGATTCCAAACCGATATCCAAGGCCGAGCTCACCTACATACTGTTCCTCCACAAACTTCAGGCCGCTTTCACACCAAAGTGACACGTGTCACGTGGCATACTACGTAACACGCCAGTTGAAAACGAACTTCCCGAAATATAAGAAACCTTCTCACACAGAAGTGGCGTGACACTTCCCATGTGCCACGTGCGACTTGCATACCATTCTCAGTGTGGCACGAAAGCCGCACGTGGCACATGGGATGTGTCACGCCACTTCTGTGTGAAAGGTTTCATATATTTCTGGAAGTTCGTTTTAAGTGGCGTGCCACATGGCATGCCACGTGCGACGTGCCACTTTGGTATGAAAGCGACCTCACAATTTCTATGGTGCATACACTTAGCATGCACTTGATAAGGGCTAACATGTTCTTCCTTTGTCTATCAAGAACTGGGAGACCATCTTTGGGGTGTTGACACAGTGCGGAAATACAAAAGAGAAAGTGTAAGATTCTGATGGTGTGAATATATAAAAGAGAACATGCAAAATTCTGAGGTAGTGTGGAAACACAAAAGAAAATGCTCATGATTCTTAGATAGTGTGGAATAGCAAAAGAGGAAACGCAAGATTCTGAGACAGTGTGGAAATACAATAGATGGACAAGCTACTGATATAGAGTGAGAATACCAAAAATTTCGCGCAAGATTCAGGATCTGACTATATTTTTTTCACTGAATAATTAGTATGATTTTAATAATTTACAAAATGAATGAATAAAATGGAATATTCTTCCACATTGGGAAAAGAAATACACGGAAACGAAAACCTTGATGAGAATGATACCCATAATACGGATAAAACAAAATAAATGAATGAATCGACTTATAAAATTTTAATGTATTATAGTCTTTACAGTAAAATGTTATATTAGTACGAGCAATTATTATTTTATGATATATATTTTAGAAGATTGAACGAGTAGGTAAAATTATATTAAGTAATAAAGATAATGCTACATCTTTAAGAAGAGCAAATCTGAGCCTTAAAATAATCTTACATAATAACACTTCTTTTCATTAATAAGATATGTGATAAGGTAATATTTGACGTTTTATGTGTCATTATGAATCATTCTGCGAACAGGGGTGGACACTTTAATACCTCACAAACATACTTGATAGCCATTTGGAAATATCATAAGATTATCAGTAATAGTGGTCAGTAGTCACCGTGGCTCAAGCGGTAGCGTCCGCGACTCTGAGGCGTCAGGTCGAGGGTTCGCGCCCCGTCACGGTCTGAGGTTAGCAAGAGCATTCACTCAGGGTAACGATTACATCTGTCAAAACAAGTCCTTCGCAAGAGGGCCACCGCCCTAGCCCTTGGTAGAAAAGGGAGTCCGTGACGTAAAACCGGAACATAATAATAGTGGTCAGAAAATAATCTAAAACCTCCGGGATGCCTCTGGTGATCCAGCGTTGCGTTAGTCCTTGGTATAACCTTCACTCGTACCACGTCCTTAAGCTTTAGCCATAAGCGAGGTGAAAGTGGCACCAAAACGAGGTACGCAGGGGAACACGGAGGAGAGTCTAAAGTTGATTTTCAGAAACTCACCTTAATTTGTGTACGTTTGAAGTGAGTCTAGGGAAGACTAAATGCTTCCCTACAATTTCTAGCCTTTTATACATTTACCTGGGCCATACCTTGAGCAGCAGGTGAAGTAGGGGGCCAGACAGTGATATCGGATGTCTCTTTGAAGATTTATATAGACGATTGGACTGTCAACTTGCCAGTCTTTAGGACTAACTACGATGTTCTAGCAGAGCAAAATAGCTGCCTGTTTAAACTCTATTTAGTCATTATCGCGAGATAAGACCTCCCGATAGTAATTAAAGACCCTTTTTTTAAAACATCTGGGAGGGCTCGGGCTCTCTCTCTCTCTCTCTCTTTACTCCATCGCATTCTAAATTCTGCTCTCATTTAGGCAAAAAACTTACATCAGATTCAAACGGGGACAAATGAACAGTTTGATCTATTTCTGTCTTTACTTTTAAAGAAATATGCAGTCTTGCATCTAAGGATTTTAACGAGTACACACTTAAATGAGAATGTAAATAAAATAAAGAAAACACATCTGATCAATGGTAATACAAATTTTCCTTTATTAAGGCATATATCCTTATAAAACGCGTACTTTACACACACAGAGGAAAAGACACACAGACACATACACACACATGCAAACATACTTACATTATATATATATATATATATATATATATATATATATATATATATATATATATATATATATATATATATATATATATATATATATATATACAATTTTACGAGATGAAAAAATTAAAGTGACAATGCGAAACTTGTCCTAGTACCGAGTCAAAGTGAATTTCTAGGCAAAATCTGATTACTAAGTTTTATATTCAACACGGTAACAACATTCACAGATAATTAAAGCAAACAATTTCAGTTTCAACACAGAAACAACTGTACCAGACACCATGCATATATGTGAATTTATATATATATATATATATATATATATATATATATATATATATATATATATATATATATATATATATATATATATATATTAAGGAATAAGTAAATATAAACGAATACATAAATAAATAATTACTTTTCATGATATAAATATAGAAAGAAGAAAGAATGAACAGCATAAATAAAGAAATATTCAATTTAATACAGAAAACAAACAAAATAACTAAATAAATTAACTAATACATTAGGAGTCAATAAGTAACTAAATCAGTGTCATATTTTACACACCTGTTGCGGCAGGTGTAATGTATTAGGCATCGAATCACAGCAGCAGGTTAATCACTTTGTTGAATGTTTCTGAGTGTAGAACAGATGCTGTGAAAAGACCTTTTCTAACCTCTCCGCCAAAGAAGAGGATAACGTTTTACTAATATTGATCTACCTATGGGAAATTGCAATTGATGCAGCTCTTTACAGTTTTCCTCTGGGAGCTCCGTCGCAACCACTAAGATAAATTATGATCGGTTTTACATCACGTACTCCCTCTTCTAGTAAGGGCTAAGACGGGGCATTCTTTGCGATTGACTGGTTTCGGCAGGTGTGATCGCTGCTCTGGGTGTATACCTTTGCTAACCTCAGACCGTGACGGGCCGATAACCTCGAATGACGCCTCAAAGTAGTGAACGCTGAAATTCCTAGACTCAAACAGTACAGTCTTACATCATCCTAACCTGTGAGACGGATTCGGTTTTACGTCATGAACTTCCTTTTCTATTAAGGGCTAGGACGGTTGCCTTCTTACGAAGTACTTGTTTTGGTAGATGTAATTGTTACCCTGAGTGTATGCCCTTACTAACCTCAGTCCGTGACAGGGCGCGAACCCTTGATCTGCCGCCTCAGAGTCCTAACCTGTGATAAATACATCTAAATCTAGCAGAGAGAAATTCTGAAAGTATGTCATATATACTTTAAGGGCTAAACAGACGATCAATATTACTGACAGTATTTCCCTGTACTGTCATTATTACTGTCGGTGTGGCCATCATATGGACGTAGTAGTTCACACCAATAGAATAGTGTCAGTATTTTTACTGACAGTAATAATGTTCGTCTGTACCCCCCTTTAGAATCTATTATTTACGGCCAGAGGTGTCAAAGGAAAGGATTATTTATTAAGACATACCAAATCAAAGACGGTTGCTGCTCTTATATACTGCAGTGCATCAATTTAGCCTTTTCTCTTGTTTACTTTTATTCCACACTGCATATTTAACATACGAACCACATCCTCACAGGAAGCTGTTTATAACTCATTTTACGATATAAAATGCTTCTATTTTTAAGTGTTTCACTTCAGCTATGAAAACCTTCGCATATATATATATATATATATATATATATATATATATATATATATATATATATATATATATATATATATATATATATATATTTATATATATATATTTATATATATATATTTATATATATATATTTATATATATATATATATATATATATATATATATATATATATATATATATATATATATATATATATATATATATATATATATATATGAATAATTTTTTACCCCGACCGGGACTCGAACCTAGGACTTATGATTACTAAGTCAAGGCGCTACCACTACACCACAGAAGGTTAAAAGGAATCCAACCTTATAGCTTATATTTGCTATACTTAGGAATGAACGCATTCTATCTGAATGCCCCTATGTTCATATTACAGATTCCCCAACCTCACTCGTGGCTTCATTTTAGCATTTAATTCAATTCCCAATCTCATTCGGGCCATGAAATAACCAAATAAGCATATTACATATGTGAAAACATGAATAATTTTTTACCCCGACCGGGACTCGAACCTAGGACTTATGATTACTAAGTCAAGGCGCTACCACTACACCACAGAAGGTTAAAAGGAATCCAACCTTATAGCTTATATCTGCTATACTTAGGAATGAACGCATTCTATCTGAATGCCACTATGTTCATATTAGAGATTCCCCAACCTCACTCGTGGCTTCATTTTAGCATTTAATTCAATTCCCAATCTCATTCGGGCCATGAAATAAGAGATTGAGAATTGAATTAAATGCTAAAATGAAGCCACGAGTGAGGTTGGGGAATCTGTAATATGAACATAGTGGCATTCTGATAGAATGCGTTCATTCCTAAGTATAGCAGATATAAGCTATAAGGTTGGATTCCTTTTAACCTTCTGTGGTGTACTGGTAGCGCCTTGACTTTGTAATCATAAGTCCTAGGTTCGAGTCCCGGTCGGGGTAAAAAATGATTCATGTTTTCACATATGTAATGTGCTTATTTGATTATTTCATGACCCGAATGAGATTGGGAACTGAATTAAATGCTAAAATGAAGCCACGAGTGAGGTTGGGGAATCTGTAATATGAACATAGTGGCATTCAGATAGAATGCGTTCATTCCTAAGTATAGCAGATATAAGCTATAAGGTTGGATTCCTTTTAACCTTCTGTGGTGTAGTGGTAGCGCCTTGACTTAGTAATCATAAGTCCTAGGTTCGAGTCCCGGTCTGGGTAAAAAATGATTCATGTTTTCACATATGTAATGTGCTTATTTGGTTATTTCATGGCCCGAATGAGATTGGGAATTGAATTAAATGCTAAAATGAAGCCACGAGTGAGGTTGGGGAATCTGTAATATGAACACAGTGGCATTCAGATAGAATGCGTTCATTCCTAAGTATAGCAGATATAAGCTATAAGGTTGGATTCCTTTTAACCTTCTGTGGTGTAGTGGTAGCGCCTTGACTTAGTAATCATAAGTCCTAGGTTCGAGTCCCGGTCGGGGTAAAAAATGATTCATGTTTTCACACACACACAGACATATATATATATATATATATATATATATATATATATATATATATATATATATATATATATATATATATATATATATATATATATATATATATATATATATATATATATATACGCGGTTCCCAGTCAAAAAAATTCCTCCTTTTAAAAAATGAGATCTTAAAAGAGATGCGAATGATTGAGTAACTGTTTGTGTTGGTGATTTTCTTAGCAGAACATTAGTAGATCAGTGTACATACCTTTAGTCACTTATAAAACTGCAAGGTCTCTTCTTACCTGACACAAGAAGGAAATGGACATCATATATTTCGGCAAAGTTATTATTCTGAAATATATTATTTAAGGCGAACTAAAGGAAATTATATTCCAAAGTGGATCGATGTAAAATAACCAAGGTTATTTCTCATATGTAAAAAATACATGTTATTTAATAAATAAATAAATGAGTACACACACACACACACAACACACACACACACACACACACACAGATAGATAGATAGATAGATAGATACTTTATTGACCACAAAATACATCGATAAATTATATACATAGCATAGTAGATTAGTTACTCTCTTCAATAATACAAAAATTAAAATTAAAATCAGAAGTTTAAATTGTAGTCCAAAAACTAAACAGTTATCAAATATAGATGGCATAACTGGCAATATGGAATGAGCAATTTATTGCAAAAAATAAACATGGTCTCCATACCTTCACCGTTCAATACAATGCTAAAATATTATGAATTATCATACATACGGTATCAGGCGTAAATTGATCAGAATGCATTAACTGTTCCAAATTATCAAAATTATGACTCTGCCTAAGTTGATCGGTGAGCGGACAATATTGAACCACGTGTCGTTCATTCTGTACATCACCACACATACACAAACGTTCCTCTGGCAGCAACCGCCCCCGTCCTCGCCTGTTCCACCGCCCTGTCTCACACACCAAAGAATGTCCACACACGCGAAAGCGAGTAAATGACAGTCTGTGCAGTTCATTAATAGTGTGTCTTTGCTTATAAACATGATGTACGTCAAAAGATGGGTTAATTTCTTTATATATCTTACGTCTAGATGACCCACTGTTCCTAATTCCAGACACAACATCTCTCATCACAACGCTCAGATCTACTGGCTCTCGTGAAATATATTCGCTCACCAATCTGCCCGTAACATAATTCGCCTCAGTGACAGTCCTAATAGCAAATGAAAGCGGGTCATCTCGGTACTCGGATCTTTCTTGCCACATTCTGTAAAAGAACTTATTCTGTTTATATTTTACAAGATCTGGCAATGGAGGGTATCCAGATTCAACATAACAAACGTCACTACATGTTGTTCGCCTCACTCCCAGTAACTGTTTCAAACACCAGTTGTATAACTTAATCATAGGCTTCAGATCCGAACACACCCACGACTCACATCCATAAAGCAATGTTGACATAAGACAAGCATCAAAAACTCGTTTCTTCACTATGAAGGGAATATCATTATTTTTCGTTATGAATGAAACAAATTTAAGTACATGGCACACCTTAGCATTAGCATGAGCTCTAACAGCTGATGAAACACACCCGTCACTCGTAAATGGTGAACCTAAATAACTATACTTATCACAAGGGTTCACAACTAGCTCGTTCACCACTAACGGCTCCGAGTCTGCCTCACCGCCGCTTATCACAAAAAACTTGGTTTTTGACTGATTAATCATCATCCCATATTCTGTACAATAACTTTTCAAAATAGTTAGTTTCTTTATCATATTTCTTCTTGTGGTCGCTGGCAGTACAGTATCGTCCATTAATACCAAAACGTGTAACCACATCAAAAATCCATCCAACTCACAATTATTATCAGAAGTTGATGACAATCTTCATATAAATTTTAACGGTAATATCATTAAGCCAATGAACTCGGTAAAGAACCTAGGTGTCTATTTTGACCGTTACATGAATTTTGAAATGCATATAGATGAAATTTATAAAAAAGTAATGGGTACTCTAATATATCTAAACAGGGTAAAAGACTCATTTGAAACATCAACTCGTATAATAATTGTCCAGTCCTTAGCTATGAGTTTAATTAATTACTGTCTCAAAGTTTGGGGATGTACAAATAAGACTCAATTACAAAGAATACAAAAGTTACAAAACTTTGCAGCACGAGTGGCTGTTGGCAATGTAAGAAAATACGAGCACATCTCTCCTGTTTTAAAAGATCTAGAATGGATAAAGATTAGAGATAAATATGTTTTTGATATATGTACCTTTGTTTTTAATATACTAAGAAACAATATTCCTGATTGCTTGTATAATTTTTCTACAGTAAGCTCAGTTACCGGGTTAACTACCCGTCAAGGGGAAGATTTATTAGTACGAAGGTCTAAAACTGATATTGGCTCAAGAGATATAAACATTCGTGGACCTCATTTATATAATCATCTTCCCAGAGAACTAAAAAATGCTTGTTCAGTGTATACTTTTAAATATAATCTTAAGAAGTTACTCTTAAAGGAAGATTTTACTTGTAAATTTTAATTAGTACACCCATATTTGAATACCCAATGTATGTTGGAAATAAAGTCTTATTATTATTATTATTATTATTATTATTATTATTTAATCATTCTAATCAAATCATCCACAAATACAATAAAAAGCAAACAAGAAGTTGGAGAGCCCTGTCTCACACCAATCGTTATGGTTATTATCGCGGTCCCAATAATACTTTCTGTTACACTATACATGGCAATTATCGCGCCCAGCATCACTGAACCACAACCTAATCGCCGTAATACTCGGATCAAAACTTTTCTCGGTACCATGTCATAGGCCTGTGAAAAGTCTACAAATGTTATAAACAATTTCATCTTTTTTCTCTTCGCCATGTCACAAAACAAACGTAAGGTTACAATGTGCTCCAGGCATCCTCTTTTCTCTTGGGCTCCTGCCTGCTCTCTAAATGGCTTAAACCACTGTTTCAATCGGGAACACAACACCATGTCATAAATCTTTACAATGCTGCTAATTATATTAATTCCTCGGTAATTCCCCACACTTGCTTTGTCACCCTTTTTAAATATCATAAATAATTTAGCTTTTGCCCATGACCGTGGGTATACACCCGACTGAAACACCGTATTAAAGAGAGTCATAAGAGTTAATATCCAAGAGCCCGGCAACATCTTGAACAGACCCGGCGATACACCATCCGGTCCGCATGCCCTATCGGATTTCACCTGCTTAATTTGTTGATCAATTTCTATGGATGTTATAGCCTCATCCAAAACGGGAATAAATACATCATGGGGTACATCGTGATTGTCGAGCTCTACACTATTTGGGGGATTCAAGACACTCTCATAATAATCTTTAAACTCCTCATTAGTAGGACAATCATCTGTATTTCCTTTTCTGTCATACTCACCCCTCCAGTCTATAGCTCGCCAAATCTTCAAATCATCCTTATCATTTAATAATGTCTCCCATCTTCCCATACTATTATCCACTTGTTGTTCATTAGGCTGACTCCTGCTGGCACTAGCACAATGATATAATGAATCGGTCACACTACAAGCAAAGTCATCAACACTCTCCATCATGACAGGTATTTCGTATTGCGTTAAATTGTTTCGGAAGTCTCTTTCGTCAATAGCATTTATATTTATAGGCTTTTTTTACTCCGCTGTTTCGAGTTGTACTAGCACACCACACCACATGCTCTCCCAGGAGCTGGGCGTAGGAGCTGAGACTTACCATATCTACGCCCTTCAAAGAAACTGTTACAGATACTGGAGCATGATCTGAAGGGAACGAATCATTACGAATCACTACAAAATCGCTCACCTCACCCAACACCTGGAAGCTAACCACACACGTATCCACTTACGATACCCATACATTTCCTTTACGATATGTTAAATCGCTAATATAATGATCATTAGGCGTCTTAAGGTTATTAACTAGTAATAATTCAGAGTCAATACAAATGGTTGACAAAATATAGGCATTATCGTTAGGGAGTCTCACATTGTCTGGTACAATAGGATAAGAATACAAATGATTATCTGGCACCTCGACAAGCTTAATTAATTCGCGCGCAAACTTACCAAATCTAGCGTTCATATCACCTATGATGAAACACTTACTTTCTGGATAAGATTTAACTTTTTCTTGGATAGACGAAAAAAATGTGTGAGTATAATACTGAGAGTCAGCAGGGGGAATGTAACAAAACCCAAACATCATATCAGTTGCACAACGAAACTTAATCCATATCTGATCTTCGATCTCTGTATCTACACTTGCAACCATATTCACTAAATAATTTTTTATCAACACCACAGTTCCTCCTCTGTGCTCCGCACCTCTCTTTACACTCCTAACTGCCACATAACCGGGGAACGAAATATTTAGGGACGTTATCACTTCATATAGACCTACCACATCATAATTTCTTAATAGGTCATCTACACATTTCTTTTCAAGTTTTGTTTTAATTCCATTAATATTCCAAGAGATAATTCTTAGCTTTCTCGTATTTTGTGGTCGACTTACAAAAATTGTTGATTCCAGCTATCGATAACTACACCATCACGGTATAATTTCCTCTCCTTGGGGTAGAAGCGTATAACGCATCCTTCATTCTCCGGTCGCTCCTTCTCCGCCTTTTCAGCATCTCGTAGCCGTTTCCACTCCTTTCGGAAACTTGGGTGGACATCCTTCTTCACGTATATCTTGCTGTATACTCCAGTAGCCTCTTTCAAGTTTTTCGCATTACTCAGGATTTGTTCACGCAACTGTTTGTCGGGAACGTTAACCAATATCGCCCTCCTTCTGTCTCCTACCGCTGCAGTTCCCAATCTCCGGTGTTTCACCCCCTCCACTGCCACCCCCACCTTGGTCCAGATCTTCTGCATTTTGTCATCATCCGTAGTGGCGCCATCTAGACTCTCATGTTCATCAGGTACTCCAGTAGTTATAATATTCGTCTCCCTCTCCTTCCGGTCTATCACCTGCAGAAATCTTTGCTGGCTGGCAATAATCTCCGCTTGTTTGTTCACCTGTTCCTGTAGGGTACCAAGCTTCTTATTAACGGCACTATCTGATGATGTAATTACCTTCTTCAGCTCTATGATTTCATTAACGAGCAGATTTACCTTCCCCGTCAGCTCTTCTATACCTCCCACATCCTGTCCCGGTGGCGCCAAAATACTATCGATGAGCTCATCTTTGGTCATCCTGGTCAGCTGATTACGCTGCATGTTCCTCAGCTCCGGTAGTGGTCTGGCCATGATGATATAGTACCAACAGCACTGTCCACAATATTAAATCAAAATATATTCCTGGGACAAGCTTATTGTCCCTGGCCACAGCGATGACGTCACAATGTCAGAATTGGGACTCGACACCGACCACACTCACTTTCTCGGGCTCGTTAATCACTTATTTTGACAAATTAGCTCCAATCACACAACAATGTCTATGTATTGATACCTTATGTCACCGATGACATGCTAGAGAGTAGTTTAACTTGCGGTTATATCTTGGAAATTGGTCAAAATATGAGAAGCTGTTCAGCCAATGTTTATGCTCTCCAGAGCCATCTCCTTTTTCATGTTTCGGATGAGTTTTTCCACACACACACACACACACATACACACATACATACATACATACATGCATGCATGCATGCATGCATGCATGCATACATACATACATACATACATACATACATACATACATTACTAAAATAATCAGTCAAAGAAATAAATTAATTAATCAGTAATTAATTAATTGAGTAAGTAAGTAAGTAGGTAAGTAAGTAAGTAAGTAAGTAAGTAATAACATACATAGCAATTAGAGTAACACTATACAATTATAGTAAAGTAGCTAAAATGCATAAACTAATATTTTCATTGGCAAAATGAATTGCAATGCACGATTAAAAGTCTCAACAGCTTCGCTTTAATTTCTCGGAGAATTCAAGTTTATTTACAGAAGCAAGGGAGAATTTCCACAATTTACTAGAAACAAAAAACACAAGAGTCAAAAGAAAACCAGTGTTTATAGTTGCATAACTTGGTATACATACGCAAGTGATGAAACTTGGGGCATGTGTGTTTGTAAATTTTAGCTACATATATAATAAAACTAATAAAATACAATATCCTGACTCTACCTTCTAGCATATACAATAAACGCAATTCCCTTTGTAAAAGAGTTGGCCGAGACGAAGCACACACATTCACAAGAGTTAATATATCTCGATCGCTCCTCTTAGCTCCTTGGGAATAAAGGGTTGCCTTAATTTTTTCCCACCAACCAGTTCGGGTTATCCACAGGGTAAGTGGGCAAGGATCTTCTACATTTATTATACTATGTTGGATATACAACCAAATATAAAATAGGTTTGACTGATATACATAACAAAAAGATAAGTTCTAAGTTATTACCTCTTGATTTTGGGGTCCGACCCTGCAACTCATTCTGGTTTATTACCTTGATGAAAAAGTGCATTTAACAATGTACTCTTGTTCTACCGATCCCAGGTTCGAATTTTGGCATCAGGAGGTAAAAAATTAAACTTATGAAGTGTGTGAGTGTATCTCAATATTCTAAAGATTAAGAATTTATGGAATGAAAGACCGTAACTGACTTGTTAACATTGTTAACAAGGTTACTGGGTGAAACTGGTTAGATTTATGAGCAATAAAGCACTGATGCCAATGTAAACACAATCAGCCCATCTGATTGTCTAATATAAACACAGTGTCTCTTGCGTAACAACAGACATTGGGAAATTTCTCATGGCCACAGAGTACACACCAATGGTTTTATATCATCAACATTATATTACTAAAGAAACTTATTTCAGTACTCCATTACTCTCTGATTAAAACAAAAAGTTTTTGTGTAATTTAATGTATATTATACTCGTATATAATTATACAAGTCTCCTAATAAACATCAAGTATTATTGTGAATGACATATATCTCATATCAAGGGTCATGAAAGTATTATCCTTCATTAGCTCGATATGATGGAGCCTGGTTCCCAACCATGATGTCCAGTTAAGGATAAGAGAAGAATGGATAATGGCATCTCTAGTTCCGTAAACCCTTGTAAACTTACCAGGCTTATGAAATGTAACATCATATATGAGGGTTATGTAATAAAACAGTACCTTCACGAGCTCAAACACACACACACACACACGCACACGCACACGCACACACACACACACACACACAAATATATATATATATATATATATATATTATATATATATATATATATATATATATATATATATATAATCTTATAGATAACATAGACTTATGCAAATTATACATTGTAACCAACAACGCAATATTTGAAAGAAGATTCTATATAAAAAATATTCTATGTATGTAGTTTAACGCCAGTTATATAGCTGTGAAAAGTAACTTTTCTCTTTGAAGTACAGCTTATTAGTGTACAGAACTTGTACTTATGAAGCAATAGTTCCTTCGGAGTGCATATATGACAAAAGCTATGCGTTGTGAATGACAATTATTTATCATAAAAATAATCTCTTTAGAAAGTATCAATGAACTATGATAAACCAAAGGTTTTATGAGAGATAATAATTCAGAAATACTGAGTAATTGCAATAAAAGTAAATGATGAAACATGCGAATGTTCTCCAGGTGTCTGACGTAGTGGGTATGCACAAAAAGAGCCACGGGTAACTGCCCAGCAAAGTTCAAACAAGCCACACAGATATATTGCATAAGATGGGAAGAATTGCAAGCATGGCCAGGGTCCATGATTGGGGGTGTTTTTTTTTTTCACGCTAAAGCCAATAATGCTTTGGCTCCTTCACAGAATTTTTCTTTATCTTTTCTTTTTTCACTTTTTGGGGAATCTGATTTCATTCTGTCAGTATATAAAGCTTGGGTTTCCGTTGATCGAATCTAGTCACCTCACGACTCAGGAAGTGCCCTGGTGAGACTACAGGACTATTGGTGATATTGTGTGTTTCCTACAGGTCTTTGTGAGAAAGAAGATGAAGAAGAAGAAGAAGTGGGGCGGGCTTGTTAGCTTGCTAACAAGCTCCATTTGATGTAATTGCCTATTATGTCAATACATTTTTTTTAATTTGAATTTGAGCAGAAGAAGAAGAAGAAGAAGAAGAAGAAGAAGAAGAAGAAGAAGAAGAAGAAGAAGAAGAAGAAGAAGAAGAAGAAGAAGAAGAAGAAGAAGAAGAAGAAGAAGAAGAAGAAGAAGAAGAAGAAGAAGAAGAAGAAGAAGAAGAAGAAGAAGAAGAAGAAGAAGAAGAAGAAAACAAGTGTTATCTATGAAATGGCTTACCTATATTAATGATAGTTTCTACCAGATGTTTTCTGTGACGATAATGTATTGGCTAGTTTAAAACTGTATGATCAACAATTTTATTATATATTTGCGTCAGTGTAACTTAATAGTCTTCAAAAAGTTTTATAGTAAAATTCCTTTGAGACGGAAAGTGAGAAAATTAACCCTTCTTACGAAATGCGGCCTCACATAAAGAGAAATAAAATGTTGCCATCAGTTGCTAGTGAAGAAAAAAAAAGATGTGGAACAATCATGGTAGTTAAAGTTTATATGGAAACAAAGCAGTAATTTCATAGCTTACAAAGTATATATAACTATTACCATCACAGAAGTGTCAAGTTTGATTATTATTATTATTATTATTAATATTATTATTATTATTATTATTATTATTATTATTATTATTATTATTATTATTATTATTATTATTATTATTATCATTATTATTATTATTATTAGTGGTAGTAGTAGTAGTAGTAGTAGTAGTAATTGTCCCAATTGTTGGGCATGAAAAATAACTAACTCGAATTCCCTTTGTTTCATAAAAAACAACGAAAAGGGACAGGGGTGCGAGGGGAGGACAGTCCCATCCTCCCTGAATAATTTCTTACAGAAGAACACCTGGGAGAGGGGATGATGAGGGTCAGGGTATGATGAAGAACCACTGCCACCTACTTATAATTTATTTTGTTTATTCTATGCTGGAAGACGCATTATGCAGACAAAATAATAATAATAATAATAATAATAATAATAATAATAATAATAATAATAATAATAATAATAATGATAATAATAATAATGATAATAATAATAATAATAATAATAATAATAATAATAATAATAATAAAAATAATAATAATAATAATAATAATAATAATTAGCAGCAATAATTAAATACAAATTATTATAGAATTTAAACCGTAATAAGATACATTGCTTACTAATATATCATAAAACATTGAATTTATCTTATTTAAAAGTTGAATAATATATATCTATCCCCCGACAAGCTGTGAGTATTTTCGTCCGATATCTTGAGTTAAGTTTAAAAGAAAATGTCATATACAAGCCCAATACCTCATATAAAAAAGGAAGCAAATAATAAATCAAAATTCACATAAATATAGGTGTAGCAAGTTTCTTATTATGTCAGTCTTCTTCACGAGCTTTCTCATTGTTGTTTAACAACTAAAAAAATTTTTTCCCTGTTTTATTTTTGGATAAACTTAAAGAAATATTAAATAAGCAAAGAAGAATATGACAAAATAAGGATAATATTTGCAAGTTCATGATAATGAAGCTTAAAAAAATATTTAATAAGCAAAAAAGAATATGACAAAATAAGGATAATATTTGCAAGTTCATGATAATGAAGATATTTTTATTATTGAAATGAAGCTATACACTATTATATAAGCAAAACATATTGAACCTCGAGTCGCAAGCCACATGTTCATGCCGCCCGAACAATTGGATACTACAGCAGATAGAAATCTGCATTCACAGATATAAAAGAGCCTATATAAATGATAATTTTATCAACCCTAACTTGTAACTACTAAAACCACAATAGTAGCAGGAATTATTGCTTAAATTTGTCACAATATTTCATCTTAGCTTCTCATACTTAAAATCTTGAGATATGTGTGTGCATGTATGTATGCAGTCTCCAAATTGTTTAGGCGGAGACGAAGTTTGCAAAAACAAGTCTGGATTTATATATGTATGTATGTATACAAGCACATATGTATATGAATGATTCCAAGATTGCATAGAGATAATGATAATATTCTCTGAACCAATAATTAACGCTTGGTCTTATCTAAAAAAAATATACATATTTCATGTCTCGGAACCATTTAGGTCACTTAAAAAATAATCTTAGATGCAGCTAGCGATGATATTTTGACAAATGTATCAAATAGAATGTACAGGTCCTGCAAAATGCTTTTCATTCATCTCATAGAGATGCTAACATTATAACGAATAATAATTCATCGTAAATGCAAAATCCATTTTCTCTTTGATATAGAAGAGTTTCTTAATATTTAATCTTATAAAAGGTCAAGTATAATAATATATCCTACTTAACAATCAAATAAACAAACAAACAAACAAACAACAAAAGACAAGTAACAACTTAATTCAGCAGTATATTCTCTTTAACAGGTTCAGCTAGTCAGCGGTTTACACCATAATCCTACAAAATGTGTGACGAAGAAGAAGCTGCGACTCTCATTTGCGACAATGGTTCAGGACTTGTCAAGGCTGGCTTCGCCGGTGATGATGCTCCCAGGGCAGTATTTCCATCTATTGTCGGCCGCGCCCGTCACCAGGGTGTCATGGTCGGTATGGGTCAGAAGGATGCCTATGTAGGTGATGAGGCCCAGAGCAAGAGAGGTATCCTTACCCTCAAGTACCCCATTGAACATGGTATCATCACCAACTGGGATGACATGGAGAAAGTTTGGTACCATACTTTCTACAATGAGCTCCGTGTTGCTCCTGAAGAGTCCCCTACCATGCTCACTGAGGCTCCCCTTAACCCCAAGGCAAATCGTGAGAAGATGGTTCAGATCATGTTTGAGTCCTTCAACATGCCAGCTACATATATTTGCATCCAGGCTGTTCTCTCCCTTTATGCTTCTGGCCGTACCACTGGTTCGGTCTGTGACTCTGGTGATGGTGTCTCCCACATGGTGCCCGTCTATGAAGGTTTTGCTCTTCCTCATGCTATCCTTCGTCTCGATTTGGCTGGTCGTGATATTACCAATTACTTGATGAAGATCATGACAGAGCGTGGCTACTCCTTCACCACCACTGCTGAGCGTGAGATCGTCCGTGACATCAAAGAGAAACTTTGCTACATCGCTCTGGACTTTGAAAGTGAGATGAACACTGCTGCTGCCTCATCCTCCATTGATAAGTCCTATGAGCTTCCTGATGGCCAAGTCATCACCATCGGAAATGAGCGCTTCCGTGCTCCAGAGTCTCTCTTCCAACCTTCATTCTTGGGCATGGAGTCTGCTGGTGTTCACGAGACTGTTCACAACTCCATCATGAGGTGCGACATTGACATCAGGAAGGATTTGATTGCTAATGTTGTCATGTCTGGTGGTACCACCATGTATGCTGGTATTGCTGACAGAATGCAGAAGGAAATCACTGCTCTTGCTCCATCCACTATCAAAGTCAAAATCATTGCTCCTCCTGAGCGTAAGTACTCTGTCTGGATTGGTGGCTCTATCCTTGGTTCTTTGTCCACTTTCCAGGCTTTGTGGATTTCCAAAGAAGAATATGACGAGTCTGGCCCAGGCATAGTCCACAGGAAGTGCTTCTAAGCAGTACCAATATAAAATAAGGCTAATTTTTGGGGGGCTCCTTTTACCTCATTGATACTTTATGTGGCTCATATTAAAAAAAGAACAAATATATTGATATTTTGTGTCTCTGTGTTTGCTTTCCTTTATTACTGTTATGCATACAGGCGAGAAATATGATATATTTGCAGAGAAAATTCAGAAGCCAGTTAGAAAAGTATTTCCTTTCATAACATATATTATCAGTATAATTTAGCAGCCATACTATTATTCACAGATCGTTAAAATGTACATACATATACATAGAAACTTCATGAAGCATGAGAAGCATTTCATATTGCATTCTACATAAATGTAGTGTTCACTACAAAACCGATATATATATATATATATATATATATATATATATATATATATATATATATAATATATATATATATATATATATATATATATATATATATATATATATAATATATATATATATATATATATATATATATATATATATATATATATATATATATATATATATATATATATATATATATATATATATATATATATATATATATATATATATATATATATATATATATATATATATATATATATATATATATATATATATATATATATATATATATATATATATATATATATATATATATATATATATATATATATATATATATATATATATATATATATATATATATATATATATATATATATATATATATAGCAAGGAAGCCCATCAGTGAAACAAAACTTATAAAACAATGCTATATTTCGGATCCAGTTAGGATCCGAAATATAGCATTGTTTTATAAGTTTTGTTTCACTGATGGGCTTGCTTACTATTTAGTGCTGTATGCTAACAGTGTGTACTTATATATATATATATATATATATATATATATATATATATATATATATATATATATATATATATATATATATATATATATATATTCCCAATAGGACACTACTGCTATTCTTCTCAATGTACATAGTATTAAAAATGCTTAAAAACTTTGTGTAATATATAGGATTTTGAAATTTTGCAAGAGGAATACTGCTTATTACAGACTTAACATGTAAGTGTCTATTGACAAATTATGCCTCTGCTGATATTTTAGCAGGTAGCATATCCAAGTTGCATGTAATTCGTTGGTTGAATGCAGTACATACATATACAATGGTCGCAATATCCCTTGTAAGGGGATTGCCACGTCAAAGCACACACATTCACCAGAAACCAAACATGCCTCAAAAACTCCACTCATCACTTCGGGGATAGGGTGTTGCCACAAGTCGCCCTCAACACCCTGCCTGAGTTACACACAGATAAGTGAGCAAAGATCTTCTGCCATGAGGAAAATTCGCCACAGCTGTTTACATACTCGCATATAGATATGTAGATTGTAAAAGGAATAATACGTAGGTAAAATTCATAAAACACAAGCTTATGACTCCCAGCATATAATAAAAAAAAGAGAGCTGAGCAAAAGATAGAATAAATATTAAGTGGAAATAAGTGCTTAGACGTGGATTATATTTAATGTATTTATTAGAAATGGCCATTTCCCTCTCACTCATAGGCTACCTATCTAAATTCAATGATCACAAACCCCCTCATAAGGGCGGTGTCTGAGTCAATGCAAAACTTGACTATTTGTGAGAGGAAACTGTGAGTGGCGGAATTAACAATCTCCTTGCTTCCTCCGCTCTATACGGCAGAATTTTACGACACGCAGGGAAACAGATGTGGTACTCTTGTTCTCCGCTTCAGATGGAGAGAAAAATAGAGGCAGAGAGAATGATAGAACTGACTATGGGAGGCAAAGGCTCCTCAACTCTTGACCTTAATAGAACTTATTCATATGAAAAAAAAATTGAGTAAGAGAAAAAGAAAATGAAGTATACTGAAAAGAGAGAATGTTCAACTTCTCACTTGGATAGAACAAAGCCACCGTACAGCTATATAAGAAATATACTTCAAATGATCTTTGTCGAAAATACGTGCTCCACAGACTAACCACCAGGTGTACTTGGAACTTATTTGCTGTACTGAACAACATGGCTGTAGATAAAGAATTTTTTGACCACTTGACACCATCTTGCTCTATGATTATGTTTGGAATTTACCTCCACTTTATCTTCTCCTGCGCTGCCATAGCACCTGTTCACTTAGGCTTTCATAAGGCACAGATCTACATAAACAGGCATTGAAATGAGCTGTGAAGGCGAATGAGAGGCAAAGCGTGAGGCTTTAAAGGCAATAATACACCTTAATTTGACCGGGTGTAGTTAAACTCTTCTCAAAGTACTGTACAATATATCAGATACACTCCTTCGGAAATTATATAAAGAATTCTTAGCATCTTCAGTAATTGGTGTTAAATGCAATATATGAGCGAGAAGAGAAACAAACTACCGCGAATAAATGAAGGTATTTATCATTGTCACTACAATAATCGTAAACTGTCTGACCCACCTGACTAAGAGCTTTTAAGGGGGGGGGGGTTCTTCATTTATGAGCGTAAACATTGCAACTGAAGCATGATTTTTGCGGGAAACACCTGTTCAGGGAAACATGACTGTGTTTAATTTTCAGAGGAAATACATGAAGAGACACTTATATACAAACACGCACGCACACACACACACACACACACACACACACACACACACACACACATTCACGAGAGCGAGTACGTACGAACGCTTTCATGTACGAAACAATTTGAAAATAAGTTATAAAAAAATAGCCACAGTCACAAAAGATAGCATATATATATATATATATATATATATATATATATATATATATATATATATATATATATATATATATATATATATATATATATATATATATATATATATATATATATATATATATATATATATATATATATATATATATATATATATATATATATACATATCTATACATATATATATATATATATATATATATATATATATATATATATATATATATATATATATATATATATATATATATATATATATATAAATATATATATATATATATATATATATATATATATATATATATATATATATATATATATATATATGTATATATATATATATATATATATATATATATATATATATATATATATATATATATATATATATATATATATATATATATATATATATATATAAGTAAGCACAAACTGTTAGTATACAGCATTAAATGGTAAGGAAGCCCATCAATTTAAAAACACATAGAATATAACGATATATTTCAGGTCCTAACTGGACCATGTGCTTAAGAAGGGGTCTACTTAGGACCCGAAATATAGCATTATTTTCTATGTGTTTTTTCACTGATGGGCTTCCTTACAATATATATATATATATATATATATATATATATATATATATATATATATATATATATATATGAATCATTTTTTACCCCGACCGGGACTCGAACCTAGGACTTATGATTATTAAGTCAAGGCGCTACCACTACACCACAGAAGGTTAAAAGGAATCCAACCTTATAGCTTATATCTGCTATACTTAGGAATGAACGCATTCTAACTGAATGCCACTATGTTGATATTACAGATTCCCCAACCTCACTCGTGGCTTCATTTTAGCAATTAATTCAATTCCCAATCTCATTCGGGTCATGAAATAACAAGATAAGCACATTACATATGTGAAAACATGAATCATTTTTTACCCCGACCGGGATTCGAACCTAGGACTTATGATTACTAAGTCAAGGCGCTACCACTACACCACAGAAGGTTAAAAGGAATCCAACCTTATAGCTTATATCTGCTATACTTAGGAATGAACGCATTCTAACTGAATGCCACTATGTTCATATTACAGATTCCCCAACCTCACTCGTGGCTTCATTTTAGCATTTAATTCAATTCCCAATCTCATTCGGGTCATGAAATATATATATATATATATATATATATATATATATATATATATATATATATATATATATATATATATATATATATATATATATATATATATATATATATATATATATATATATATATATATATTAAGAATCCTATGTACTCATTACAGAGTCGAGCATAGAAAGAAAGACGACTTTTCTTCGTGAGAGCGAATATTATTAATGATGCAATTAGTAATACCTGAGCGCAATATGTGTTAATGCATATTTATTTTAAATGTTTTAGGTACATACTCTCAAAAGTAAGTATCAAGTGACTGAAATAAGCTATATTTTGATAAAAATAATAAATCAGTCAGCATTCAGTATACAATGAAACAGGAAAAAAATGTCCTACAAGCAGAAATAAAGGAAAATTTACCAAGGATTGAATTACAGGAAAAAGTAAAATCTGTTCCTGGTGTCAAACAGTAAACTGCACTTTTGGACAACAATAAAAATAGGATAGGGGTAACTGCCGACCAGAACTTGAGCGATCCACAAGGAAATAATGCACAAGATGGGAAGAATGTAGACCAGCTTCCATGGTGCATGAATGGGGGTGTTTTTCTTTTCACGCCAAAGCCAAAAAAATGCATTGGCACCTATACAGAAAAATGTTATTTTTATTTTTCTTCCGGGTGAATCGACTTGTATTCTGTCAGTATATAAAGGTTGGGTTTCTGTTGATCGACTCTAGTCATCACACGCGACTCAGAGAAAGTGCCCTGGTGAGAATATAGTGCTTAAGGAGTTAGAGAGCATAGGATACTATAGGGCATCCACCTTTATGTTTGGCTGAAGATGACGAAGGGTGTGATATATATATATATATATATATATATATATATATATATATATATATATATATATATATATATATATATATATATATATATATATATATATATATGCCATAGCAGTGAATGCCTCTGGGTGATGGTCTCAGTGACGCTAGTGAATAATTGTTGATGTTCTGTTTAGTTTACTATCTTATCAAAATCTTTTCATCACTTTCTTCCTCGTCATAGTTCTTTAAGAAGAGATACTGAAACAAAATACATTTACAACGAAAACATTGAAAATTAATACGAACTTACGAAATATTTGCTAAAACAACGCTAAATATAACTCTCGGTATTTCCTCTAAAAGGTTATCAGTTACCAGTAAAAGATGAGGAATAAATATTTCATAAGTTTGACAGTTCAGATTTAAATTGAAAAAAAAAGTCGAAATTTTGTTTACTTAAAAGGGAAAATATTAAGAGATTTTCAAAATTTAACTATTATTATTATTATTATTATTATTATTATTATTATTATTATTATTATTATTATTATTATTATTATTATTATTAGCGTCCACTGCATTAGTTTTGAATATTAAAATGTAAAGATATACATTAGGTATCAAATGCAAGAGTATTTCTTCATGCTAGTATATATACTCATATATTAATCAAAGTAAGACATTAACGGACATGTTAATCTGTTACTTAACTATAACATATAAAGTCACTTATTTACACATTACCTCAATAATAATAGACAATACTTACTGTATATGTAAATTTAAATAAGATCGGATATGATGAGCTCGTTCCACTGCTGTTTAATTCTTTATGTCTTCGTGATTACGATATAATTATATATATATATATATATATATATATATATTATGTAGACGAATACACTATACATACGGCAAGAGTAAAAAACAACTCGTATGAAAGTACAAAATATCACAAAAGAAGCGAATGGAAATATTGTAAACCATTAACTTATATGATATTTGTTTTTTGACAGACCTAATCCACGCAAGTTGTACAAATTGTTGCTTTAAATAGATATTTACCATCTTAGCATCACAACTCTTGTTTTATGGGTGACACCGGGACGGGCAAAGAAAATCAAAACAATGAGGAGAGATGGGAGTGTCGTGACTTGTCACATGTATGTATGTATGTATGTATGTATGTATGTATGTATGTATGTATGTATGTATGTATGTATGTATGTATGTATGCATGTATGTATGAAAGTATGTACATGCGTGGGTATGTATGCTTGTATATATGAATAAGCGCTTATGCGCAAGCATGTATGTATATATGTGCATTAATAAAAACCTCTACACCCCTATCAACATCTCTCCCAGTACAAATAATGCTATCATAAGTTTTATATTACTGTTTAAGGTTTTCTTGAGATATAAGCTATCGCAAAACATCATCAAGTATATATATATATATATATATATATATATATATATATATATATATATATATATATATATATATACGCAGCTATAAATATACCATACATAATTTTCTTACTATCTATATTACTAATTTAACTCAAAATTAAATAAAAGTTTAAAAGAAGTCTTTCAGTACTAAGCACCTAGACTATTACTAGTACAGCTAAATTTCAATTATATGTAAAATAAGTCAATGTTAGAAAACTAATAAGTAAATTCTTCTTTGCCAGGGTAAGCTAGTCAGTGGTTTGCACCATACTCCTACAAAATGTGTGACGAAGAAGAGGCTGCGACGCTCATTTGCGACAATGGTTCAGGTCTTGTAAAGGCTGGCTTCGCCGGTGATGATGCTCCCAGGGCAGTATTTCCATCTATTGTCGGCCGCGCCCGTCACCAGGGTGTCATGGTCGGTATGGGTCAGAAGGACGCCTATGTAGGTGATGAGGCCCAGAGCAAGAGAGGTATCCTTACCCTCAAGTACCCCATTGAACATGGTATCATCACCAACTGGGATGACATGGAAAAGGTCTGGTACCACACATTCTACAATGAGCTCCGTGTTGCTCCTGAGGAGTCCCCTACCATGCTCACTGAGGCTCCCCTTAACCCCAAGGCAAATCGTGAGAAGATGGTTCAGATCATGTTCGAGTCCTTCAACATGCCAGCTACTTACATTTGTATTCAGGCCGTTCTCTCCCTTTATGCTTCTGGCCGTACCACTGGTTCGGTCTGTGACTCTGGTGATGGTGTCTCCCACATGGTGCCCGTCTATGAAGGTTTTGCTCTTCCTCATGCTATCCTCCGTCTCGATTTAGCTGGTCGTGATATTACCAATTACTTGATGAAGATCATGACAGAGCGTGGCTACTCCTTCACCACCACTGCTGAGCGTGAGATCGTCCGTGACATAAAAGAGAAACTTTGCTACATTGCTCTGGACTATGAGAGTGAGATGAACACTGCTGCTGCCTCTTCTTCCATTGACAAGTCCTACGAGCTCCCCGATGGGCAGGTCATCACCATCGGAAATGAGCGCTTCCGTGCCCCTGAGACTCTCTTCCAACCTTCATTCTTGGGCATGGAATCTGCTGGCGTTCATGAGACCGTCCACAACTCCATCATGAGGTGCGACATTGACATCAGGAAGGATCTGATTGCTAACATTGTCATGTCTGGTGGTACCACCATGTATGCTGGTATTGCTGACAGAATGCAGAAGGAAATCACTGCTCTTGCTCCATCCACTATCAAAGTCAAAATCATTGCTCCTCCTGAGCGTAAGTACTCCGTCTGGATCGGAGGCTCTATCCTTGGTTCTTTGTCCACTTTCCAGGCTTTGTGGATTTCCAAAGAAGAATATGACGAGTCTGGCCCAGGTATCGTCCACAGGAAGTGCTTCTAAGCAGTACAAGTAAAGAGCATTTTTCCTTGTTATCTCACTGAGACACTATGCAGGACATATTAAGAGATTAATAAATATTCTGATATTTTGAGTCTGTGATACTATTTCCCTTTATCATTGTTAACAATACAATGTTGACATGCAAATACTGAAAAGAACTATAAAGAGATTTTTCAAAAGTATATTCCTGTATAATGTATACTATCTTTGCACTTTCAAAGGAGTAACTCTAGCACAGGTACTACAGTAAATACATAAACAATGATATTATAATAATGATTGAGATTTATTCAAAGATCACATATTTCAATAACATTTTCAAAAGTATATAGAAATTAATGATCATGCCATTCTAATTGTTCGTAATATATGATAACTTTAGATTTCTACTAAAGGAGATGCATGCCATTCTAATCATAAGAGTCAATAATAGGATACGTTTTGGAACGTTTTGCCTCGTCTAGGGTTTTGATGATTGCTTTATATCTATATTTTGATATAAGTGGTTTGGGAAGAACATAAATTAAATTGCATAAATATAGTAATAGTATTATTATTATAATTATTATTATTATTAATATTATTATTATTATTATTATTATTATTATTATTATTATTATTATCATTATTATTATTATTATTATTATTATTATTATTATTATTATTATTGTTATTGTTATTGTTATTATTATTATTATTATTATTATTATTATTATTATTATCATTATTATTATTATTATTATTATTATTATTATTATTATTATTATTATTATCATTATTATTATTATTATTATTATTATTATTATTACTATTATTATTATTATTATCATTATTATTATTATTATTATTATTAATTATTAATATTATTATTATTATTATTATTATTATCATTATTATTGTTATTATTTTCATATTATTATTATTATTATTATTATTATTATTATTATTATTATTATTATTATTATTATCATTATTATTATTATTATTATTATTATTATTATTATTATTATTATTATTATTATTATTATTATCATTATTATTATTATTATCCATCCATATACCAAAGCCATATTCCCCATCATAAGGAAGATGGCAGAGTTAAAGAAAATATTTTGACATTTTGTGGGAAGTAAATAGAGTAAAGGGGATTCCCAGTCCCCTCGCTCAGACCCATTTAGTCGAATACGACACGCAGGGGAACACGGAGGAAATATTCTTACCCCCCTCCCTCTGGGTGCTGGGGGTCTCAGAGTTTATTTCGATTTCCTTACGTAGCCATAATCATTCATATATATACAGACAGACATATACACATGCCTTATTCCCCCCCTAGTAAGGGAGGTGGCCGGGCCAAGAAACGCGCATATATATATATATATATATATATATATATATATATATATATATATATATATATATATATATATATATATATATATATATATATAATATATATATATATATATATATATATATATATAAGAATACTTCCTCCATGTTCCCCTGCGTGTCATAAAAGTCGACTAAATGGGGTGGGGCAAGGGGATTGGGAATACCCTCCTCTGTATTATCTTCCCGCAATGAGTCAAGGTATTTTACTTTGACTCAGCCACCCTCCATATGAGGGGAATTATGGCTAATGTATATAGATATATAGATTATTATTATTATTATAATTATTATTACAATAAGAAGTACCTGTCTCCCAAACAAGTGAACAATATGAAGCCTACCTAGGCTTAAAAAGGAAACGAAAATTTCCATGTAGGTGCTGTGAGATCATTGATAAACATATCGCCATATATACATACGAGAGTATATTAGGTATATCACTACATTAAACCGCGAAGTAGTCACCGTGGCTCAAGTGGTAGCGTCCGCGACTTTGAAGCGTCAGGTCGAGGGTTCGCGCCCCGTCACAGTCTGAGGTTAGCAAGGGCATGCACTCAGGGTAATGATTACATATGCCAAAACAAGTCCTTCGCTAGGAAGCAGCCGTCCTAGCCCTTGGTAGAAAAGAGAGTCCATGACGTAAAACCGGAACTATATTAAACCGAGACAGTTTTCCTCTATCCTGGTATAATTCTGCCCAATTAGGTTCAGTTACTTCTTCGATGGGGGTGTTTAAAGAAGACGAAGACTGAGTGAGGGTGATCTGGGGTGAGGGTATTACAGTAATATGCCTTAAGTCATAAAAGGTAAATGCACATCCACCGTAGGAATGGGGATGTATGCTGACATGCTGGAACTGGGGGACTGAATTGGATTCCCTTCCTTATGCCCCACGACGTGATCAAATCCATAGTTGCTTCCCGATTCGCGCGTAAATATTTACTCAGACTGAGTTCTAATATACGTTTTTCACCGAGGCTGAGATATCTATCTATCTATCTATCTATTTATCTATTTATCTCTCTATGTATCTATCTATCTATCTATGTATATATATATATATATATATATATATATATATATATATATATATATATATATATATATATATAATGCATATAGATTTTTCTTCCCGTTCCTGCTATTACCAGGAATACTAAATTTAGATTTTCTAAAAAAAGAGAGTTTTATAAATCAATATGCATCTAATAAATAAATAAACAAATATATTTTTACTTAGGTTTGTTCTATTACCCCAGAGAAAATAGCAAAATATAAATTGCTCAAGAAATGGTAAGGCATTAACATTTATTATATATATATAGATAAATAAATAAACAAATAAATTTTTACTTAGGTTTGCTCTATTACCCAAAATAAAAAAAAAATATATAAATGTCTCAATAAATAGTTTGACATTAACATTTATATAATGCAAATAAAGTAAAAGAAGAGCAGCTAGTGATGGAAATGCACAAAATAGTAATGATACTGTTATAGACTGCAAAAGAAAAAAGAAAAAGAAAAAAAAGCTGAATGAGCAAGCCTGATCAAGAACATCTAAATTTATACGGATTAGCTAATCACAACAACTTCAACAACGCTAATTATAGTAAAATCAGATGTGTTGTCGCATTCGTACACCCCATTCATTTGATTTTAATTTTCTCGTATCTTGCTTGAGGATTCAGGTTTACCTCCTCTCATTTCTATATAAAGAAGGGGATCTGTGGAAGAAGTTGTTGTTATACTAAAAGACTCAGCAAGGGTAAGTTATATAATTTACGTAAGGTTTAAGACCAAATTACAGCACAACATAATGAGCACTCCCACTCTCTTTACTATATATAGAAGGGGATCTGCAAATAAGGTTTTAGTTATTCTTATGCCCGACTTCTTAAGCAGTGTAAACCTAGGATACCAAATTTGTTATTTAGCTAGACACACACAAATGGATTTCATAAACGCATCTGACGCGGTTCTGTGTATGGCTAGGATCTCTTGCGGGATCCTAGCCAATACACAGAACCGCGTCAGATGCGTTTATGAAATCCATTTGTGTGTGTCTAACTAACTAACAATATGGTATCTTAGGTTTACACTGTTTAAGAAATCGGGTCTTAGATTCAGCAAGAGTAAGTAACATAATTTACGTAAAGTTTTGGGACCATATTGCTGTTTACCAGTCAGCTGATTTACACTCACTAGCGTAACTGCATACTCAATACGATAAAAACGACCATTTAAAAAAAAAAAAAAAAAAAATCTTATTTAAGGTCATTCTTAAGATATTTTTTGTCTACTACTCATATATTTATTTAAAAAGTTTAGATAAGTCCAGCTAGTAGAGAGGAACGAGTCACCAGGAGAAAATTTGAAATTATACTATCTCCACATCAGTGGCAATGGTTTTTCAGAGAGCAAAAGATGTGAGATTGGATATATATTTGGTAGGAGGAGGATGGATGTACTGGCATTGTGTGAGACGAAGATGAAAGGAAAAGGAGAAGTGGCATTTGGTGATGTGACGGGTAGGGTGTCTGGGGTTGAAAGGGGGAGAGCGAGAGAAGGTGTGGCATTATTGCTGAGTGAATGGATGGTAAATCAGGTAGTGGAATGGAAAGAAGTGTCATCTAGGCTGATGTGGGTGAGGGCTAGGATAGGAAGGGAATGTTGGGCTTTTGTTAGTGCGTATGGGCCAGGATGTGGGAAAAGTGAGGAAGAGCGGGATGAATTCTGGAATGAGTTAACTAGATGTGTGGATGGTCTGAGTAGAAGGAACAATGTAGTTGTGTTGGGTGACTTGAATGCCAGAGTGGGTGATGGAGAGATAGAGGGTGTTGTAAGAAAGTATGGGGTACCAGGTGGGAATGAGAATTGCGAGAGACTGTTAGATATGTGTGTGGAGCAAGAGTTGGTGATAGGTAATAGTTTATTAAAGAAGAAGTTAATAAATAAGTATACATGGATGAGAGTGGCAAATGGAAGAGTGAAAGAAAGAGCATTGATGGATTATGTGTTGGTAGCAATGAGCATGGTTGGTAGAGTGAAAGATGTACATGCATTCAGGGGTGTGGCTGCTGGGATGTCTGATCAGTTTTTGGTTGAAGCAAAAGTGGTAGTAACAAAAGAATGGGGAAACAGTGTGGGGGAATGTAGAAGGGAAATAGTGAAGGCGGAAGAGTTGAAAAAGCCAGAGAAGAGACAGGAATATCAGGACAGGTTGAGAGTGGCATATGACAGGGTGAAAGAAAGAGAAGTTGGGGAGTTAGGGGAGGAATGGGGGTTGATGAAAGAATGTTTTGTGGGACATGCAAGTGATGTGTGTGGAAAGAGGTTTGTTGGAGGTGGCATGAGGAGGGGCAGCGAGTGGTGGAATGAAGGGGTGAAAATGAAGGTGGAAGAGAAAAAGAGGGCTTTTGAGGAATGGCTGCAGTGTAAAAGTAGGGAGAAGTATGAAAGATATAGGGAGAAAAATGTGGAAACCAAGCGGAAGGTAGAGGAAGAGAAGAGGTTGGCAAATGTTAGGTGGGGACGGGATTTTAGTAGGTCATATGAGGAGAATAAAAAGAAGTTTTGGAAAGAAGTGAAGAGAGTAAAAAAGGGTGGATCGAGGATGGAAGAGACAGTGAAAGATGTGAATGGACAGATGTTAAGAGGGAACGATGCAAGAAAAAGATGGGCAGAATATTTTGAGTGCTTGCTGAATGTTGAGGAAGATAGAGAGGCAGCTATAGTGGCAGTGGGAGGGGTTCAAGGGCCAGTAATGGGAGATGAAAATGAGAGAGAGATTACAAAAGAGGAGGTGAAAAGGGCATTGTATGAAGCGAAAGCAGGTAAAGCACCTGGAATGGATGGTGTGGGAGCGGAGATGTTGAAAGAAGGGGGTGTGACTGCATTGGAATGGTTAGTGAGAGTGTTTAATATATGCTTTATGTTGTCATTGGTGCCAGTGGAATGGGTTATTGCCTGTATAGTGCCCCTATACAAAGGTAAGGGAGATATCTATGAATGCAGTAATTTTAGGGGTATAAGTTTGTTGAGTGTGGTAGGAAAAGTGTATGGTAGGATACTGGTTAATAGGATTAGAGATAAGACAGAATATGTGATTGCGGAAAAGCAGAGTGGTTTTAGGAGAGGTAGAGGTTGTATAGATCAGATTTTTATAGTTAGGCAGTTATGTGAGAAATATTTAGCAAAGGGTAAGGATGTGTATTTTGCATTTTTGGATCTGGAGAAAGCATATGATAGAGTTGATAGAGAGGCTATGTGAAATGTTTTGAGATTATATGGAATTAATGGTAAATTGTTGCATGCAGTGAAGAGTTTGTATGAGGACAGTAGAGCTTGTGTTAGGGTAGGGAATGAAGTGAGTGAGTGGTTTCCAGTGAGTGTGGGACTGAGACAGGGATGTGTGATGTCACCATGGCTGTTCAATTTGTATATTGATGGAGTTGTAAGAGAGGTGAATGAGCGAGTGCGTGGTCGAGGTTTGAGAATGGTAGATGGGGATGATAACGAGTGGGAGCTGAATCAGTTGCTGTTTGCAGATGATTTTGTGGTGGTGGCAGATTCAGAGGAAAAGCTGTGTCAGTTAGTGTCAGAATTTGGAATGGTGTGTGAGAGAAGGAAGTTGCGAGTGAATGTGGGAAAGAGTAAGGTTATGAGGTGTACACGAAATGAGGATGGCGCTGGATTGAATGTTATGTTGAATGGAGAGACACTTGAGGAGGTTAATCAGTTAAAGTATTTAGGCTCGGTTATAGCTGCAAATGGTGGAGTGGAAGCAGATGTGTGTCATAGAGTGAATGAAGGATGTAAAGTGTTGGGTGCCTTGAAAGGAGTGATGAAGAATAGAGGGTTGGAAATGAATGTTAAGAAAGTTTTGTATGAGAAAGTGGTTGTTCCAACAGTGATGTATGGATCAGAGTTATGGGGTATGAAAGTAAGTAAGAGACGGAAACTAAATGTGTTTGAGATGAAATGCCTGAGGAGTATGATTGGTGTATCTCGATTGGATAGGGTTAGGAATGAAGTGGTGAGAGCAAGAACGGGTGTGAGGAGAGAAATTGCAGCCAGAGTAGATATGAATGTTCTGAGATGGTTTGGCCATGTGGAAAGGTTGGATGATGAAAGGCTGCTGAAAAAGGTGATGAATGCGAGAGTTGATGGGAGAAATGCTAGAGGGAGGCCTAGGTTTGGATAGATGGATGGAGTAAGGAGAGCCCTGAATGATAGGAGGATGGATGTGAGGGAAGCAAGCGAGCGTGCTAGGAATAGGAATGAGTGGCGAGCGATTGTGACGCAGCTCTGATGGGCATCTGCTGTTACCACGGGGCTGCATCTTACAGAGGTAGCCCTGTGGTAGGGGCAGTAGGAGGAGTTGGCAGTTGTGAAGCGACACAGGTTGTGGAAGAGCCGGGAGGATGGGCTGTGGCACTCCAGCAGTGCCATCTGAACAATCGCTAGCTCCCTCGTCATTGCCCATAGAGCAAAGTAATCCCCCTATTTGTTTTCCTTTCTTGATGTCGGCTACCCCCCAATTAAAGGGGGAAACGGCCAAGGTAGATAGATAGATAGTTTCTCAGTGGTAGCACCAGTGAGTAGGGAGGCGACTGACGAGGGTCAATTCCACCATGGGACGTTAGGAAGGGTATTCAGACTTGAACCTCCCTTATCCAGCCTCTTTATGCCCATCCTATTCATAGAGGCTAATTATAACACTGAAAACGGTGCATTATTATTATCATATTGACACATTAGGTGAACAACTGCAAAATTTTGCAAAGCGACAAACAATGAGTTTTACATGTTCCATAGTTGTAAATATTGACTCATGCATATACTTAGCAGCTCTGATAGTGTTCTTGTCTGCAACCACAATCGGAAAAATCAATGTGCAATATACCGCCGCTCTCATGTACTTGTGTGTGTGAGGGTATAATATATATATATATATATATATATATATATATATATATATATATATATATATATATATATATATATATATATATATATATATATATATATATATGAGATTCATTTTTAGCCCGGTCGGATCTTGAACCTAGGACACATAATTACTGTGCCAAGGCGCTACCAACTACACCACAGAAGGTCTATAAGGGAGACAAACCTTACAGCTTTCTCTGCTATACTAGGAATTAACGCATTATATCTGAATCCTACTCTATTTATATGACAGTTTTCCCCTACCTTACTAGTGGCCTCATTGTCGCATTTAATTCAACTGTAAAAATGATCATGTTTTCACATATGGTAGGTAATGTGCTTATTTGATTATTGTTGGTCCCGAATGAGATTGGGAGTTGATTTAAATACGAAAATGAAGCCACGAGTGAGGTTGGAGGAAACTATAGTATGAACAGAGTGGCATTCAGATACTATGCATTCATTCCTTGTATAGCAGATAAAGCTGTAAGCTTTGTTTCCTTTTTAGACTTCTGTAGTTATATATATATATATATATATATATATATATATATATATATATATATATATATATATATATATATATATATATATATATATATATATATATATATATATTACTAACACAAGGACAATTGCATATATTGTTATGAGCAATTTATGACCATATCAAGAATGAATTGATATAATTTACGATGATTCGTTCGCTTGAATTGCTCATTTTAACTTGTTTACATAAGATCGTAATTGACAGATACAAACATCATTAGATAGAAGAGAAAAGATGGAGGAATAAAAGCTATATGTACCGAGAACATTGCAGCTCTATGAACTTAATTTCTAAATTTAAATTACAGATTTATGTAGAACGTCTCGTACTAAGTATAATGGCTTTGTTTATTTACTGCAATGTAATAAACTGCTAATAAAACTATGGCAATGGTTGTCAATGAGGCTTAAGGCTTACTGGAACAACGTGTTAATATAGCCAAAATACGCTAACGTACAGATCTGAAAATTATTTGGCATTCTTTAAGATACTTTTCATTGTATTCCAAAGCAGGACAGTTTCCATAACCGACCTTCACTATGTGTGACGAGGAAGATGCTGCTGTGCTCATTTGCGACAATGGCTATGGGCTAGTAAAAGCTGGATTTGCAGGGGACGATGCTTCCAGGGCAGTGTTCCTTCTATTGTCGGTCGCCCTCGTCACCAAGGTGTCATGGTCGGTATGGGTTAGAAGGACGCCTGTGTAGGCGACGGGACCCAAAGCAAGAGAGGGATCCTTACCCTGAAGTACCCCATTGAACATGGGATCATCACCAACTGGGATGACATAGAAAAGGTCTGGAATCACACATTTTAAAATGACCTCCGTGTTGCACCGGAGAAGTCTCCTATCATGCTTACTGAAGCTCCTTTAAATCCTAAAGCAAAACGAGAGAAAGTGACCCAGATCATGTTCGAATCTTTCAATATGCAAAGCAATGTATGTTTGCAACCAGGCTGTCCTCTCCCTTTATGCCACAGGGAGAACCACTGGACAAGTCTGCGACTCTGGAGATGAAGTTTCTCACATAGTACCTGTATATGAATGTTTTGCTCTACCTCATGGCATTCTCTGCTTGGAGATATTACCAATTAGGATGAAAATTTATGACTGAGAGAGGCTGCTCATTCACCACCACTGCTGAGCGTGAGATCGTCCGAGACATTAAGGAGAGGCTTTGCTACATCGCCCTGGACTTTGAGAGTGAGATGAATACTGCTGCTACTTACTCGTCCATTGATAAATCCTATGATCTTCCTGATGGCCAAGTCATTACCATTGGGAATGAGCGCTTCCGAGCTTTCGAGTCCCTATTCCAGCCTTCATTCCTTGGAATGGAATCTGCTAGTGATCATAAAACAGTCCACAGTTCCATTATGAGATGTGACATTGACATTAGGAAAGATTTACTGGCAAATATTGCCCTTTCTGGAGGTACCACCATGTACGCTGGTATTGCTGACCGTATGCAGAAGGAAATTACGGGATTAGCACCGTCTACTGTAAAGGTCAAGATTATTGCTGCCCCTGAACGAAAATATTCATTGTGGATTGGTGGGTCGATTCTTGGTTCACGCTCCACTTTCCAAACTATGTGGATTACCAAAGACGTAGATAATGAATCAGGTCCCGGCATCGTCCACCGAAAATACTTCAACTAATATGATTAGTTTTTCATCACCTTATTATTATATTATAGCATCCTTGTCTTAAATACAAAAAGAAAGCAAAATAATGGTATGTAAAATTATTGAGGCATTTAATTATCCTTTACAAACTGTAAATACATTCAGCTTCTACTATCATTCTTAACCTTCAGTAAGACTTCCTGTCAATTTACATGTGCATGTTTGATTTTGAATATGAATTACTATTGTATATTCATATATTTGCCTCTGCAAAAAAAAAAAAGAAGTCTTGTACAAATCGTTTTCACAGCAGGAAAAATGTAGCTAAACTTTTTGATATAAAAATTGAGATGAACGCAATACTAAGACTTTATGAACTGTAATTTTATATATTTTGGTTCGTTTTTTGTCTTAATTTATAATTATGAAAGGAATTCTCAAGTACACTCAAAGTAAGTGTACTTCGAGATCAAATACATTATCAAGCATTGTTTTATTTTTCACAAAAATATTAGCTGATAACAAAGTAAATGATAATCCTTTTGATATGTGAATGCAAACTAAAATGTATTGGGCAGAAAAATCAGTAATGAAACCTAAGATAGCAGGATTAAGCCAAAATTGACAACAGATCAGTATTTTGAAAATAGAAATGCCATATGGGTCAGGAAAGACAATACGACAATAAGAGTTGCAGAGTCTGGAAGTGGAAGGGAAGAAACAGTCATTACACAGACTAAACCGCGGCAACAATTATACACACAGTGCCTGTGAGACAAGACTGCTTGGGTGGGTGTGTATACGTATATATATATATATATATATATATATATATATATATATATATATATATATATATATATATATATATATATATATATATATATATATATATTCACCAGAAATCTTTCTGGTGAATATAAACTAAAGGTGGATATTACATATCATATATATATATATATATATATATATATATATATATATATATATATATATATATATATATATATATATATATATATATATATATATATATATATATATATATATATATATATATATATATAATCACATAATCACTAAATACAAATATATTTTGAAGTATATAAAAAGAATTTATAACTAAGCGAGAAATAAAATGCAAAGAAATACAGATAAAAAAGGAATTTTCTTATTTCTAGAGGTACGAAACTTAACCCCTATTGAATAAAAATTGGAAACGCAATTAGTTCGATCTATTTCTAGGTGTAGATTCTAAGCAGAAACAGGTGTTTTTGGCACAGTCGCTATCACCTTTCTTTTGGTTACTTATTTTTCTAAATTGCTTGGGAATGTCGTAAGTCTGTCTCTTATATAAACGACAGTAAAACAGTAACAGAATCTAGTCTTACTGGAGACTCGCCTAAGGTAAGCAGAATCGTTTGACAATGTAAATTATATTTCCCTTGTTGTAATTAAAAGTATATAAATGGAAGTGCTGCAATAACAATCGCAAATTATTTTCTCTTATTGCAAATTAAGTCCTATATGACATATCAAAATAGGAGGTAATTGCTGAGAAATGTTAAAATATCACATGACGTACTATTTTCGTCAAAGAAAAGCATACGGATGATAACAATCTACTTTTCAATATGCTTAAGATATACAGAAGGAGTATTTAGAGTATTCAATACAATTGAAAAGCACATGATCTCTTTCCAATAACAGATATATGATCTGCAGATAACATGAAAGGGTTAATGTACGTGACATACCGTAAACCAATGAAACAAAGTAAAACGAAAATGAGCGATCCTTATTTTAACTTGATTTCTAGTGACATCAACGCAGTAACGCAGTGGTTAGTTCACTCGATTCGGGAAGTGACAAACCGGCGTTCGAGTCCATTACGGGGCGTTAGAAAGGGCAACCAGTCCTACTCGCCCTATAGCTCCAAATTTTCCATGTCCATTCCTCATTGAATGAAGATGAACACTGCCACATAAAAAGGAAGAATAAGCAGCGACTCTCAGCAAGAAATGCATTATAAATACGATCAACAGTTTCAGCGGTCGCTGATATTGAATTTTTTTTTTTTTACATAATATCAATAGACTTTTTCATATGGATTTGTAGCTAATAGATGATGCCCTTTTTCCATAGTTACAAAAAATGAAAACAATTTAATAGAAGATAATTTAAATTAATGTTACATTATGATTAAATCCTTAAGTAATGCAGTATGTTATTCAAAGTTTTTAAATTGTATATGGTTTCAGCTTTGTGTCACGAACTCTCTTTTCTACTAAGGGCTAGGACGGTTGCCTTCCTGAGAAGGACTTGTTTTGGCAGATGTAATCGCTACCCTGAGTGTATGCCCTTACTAACCTCAGTCAGTGACGGGGCGCGAACCCCCGACCTGCCGCCTCAGAGTCGCGTTTTTTTAAATTGTATATATTTTCATTAAATATCATATATCTAAATCGAAAAAAAGAGCAAATTTGCTTCATCACAACGTACATATTATACTGTATACTCAAAATTACCGTGGCTCAGGCGGTAACGTCCGCGACTTTGAGGCGTCAGGTCGAGGGCTCGCGCCCCTCCACGGTCTGAGGTTAGTAAGGGCATGCACTCAGGGTAACGAATAAATCTGCCAAAAAAAGTCCTTCGTAAGTAGGCCACCGTCCTAGCCCTTAGTAGAAAAGGGAGTCCGTGACGTAAAACACAATGGCATGGTCACTGTATACTCAAAATAAAACATAATAATGCCTCGAAAATACACTAACTATACTCGTATACATGTAGAAAGCGCAATACAGTTTTAAGATTAGATGCACTCAAATTCTAGTGACATAAGTTTTGTATGAGAACATCACACATGCACACACAAACGAACACACACAAAATAATTACGATTGCATAGAGTAATGCAAAGAGTAATGGAGTGCATTTGTATTTTGCAGTACCTGAGCTATTAGTCAAATATAGCCATGTGCGACGAGGAAGAGGCGGCCACTCTTATCTGTGATAATGGATCTGGTCTTGTGAAGGCTGGATTCGCCGGAGATGATGCGCCCAGAGCTGTCTTCCCCTCCATCGTAGGCCGTGCTCGTCACCAGGGAGTAATGGTCGGTATGGGTCAAAAGGATGCTTACGTAGGTGATGAGGCCCAAAGCAAGAGAGGTATCCTAACACTCAAATATCCTATCGAGCATGGTATAATCACTAACTGGGATGACATGGAGAAAGTTTGGTATCACACTTTCTACAATGAGCTTCGAGTAGCCCCAGAGGAGTGCCCTACTATGCTGACAGAGGCCCCTCTTAATCCCAAGGCCAACAGGGAGAAGATGATTCAGATCATGTTTGAATCCTTCAATATGCCTGCCACTTATATTTGTATCCAGGCTGTCCTTTCTCTCTATGCCTCTGGCCGTACCACTGGCCAGGTTTGCGACTCGGGAGATGGTGTCTCCCACATGGTGCCCGTCTATGAAGGGTTTGCTCTTCCCCATGCTATTCTTCGTCTAGACTTAGCTGGCCGCGATATTACCAACTATTTGATGAAAATTATGACTGAGCGCGGCTACTCTTTCACTACTACTGCAGAGAGAGAAATTGTCCGTGATATCAAAGAAAAGCTTTGTTATATTGCTTTGGATTTTGACAGCGAGATGAGTGCTGCAGCAGCTTCTTCTTCCATTGATAAATCTTACGAACTTCCAGATGGTCAAGTCATCACCATTGGTAATGAGCGTTTCCGTGCTCCCGAGTCTCTCTTCCAGCCTTCTTTCTTGGGCATGGAATCCGCTGGTGTTCACGAGACTGTTCACAGTTCCATCATGAAATGTGATATAGATATTCGAAAAGATCTCATTGCTAATATTGTATTATCAGGTGGCACAACAATGTATGCTGGAATAGCTGATCGAATGCAAAAGGAAATCACAGCTTTGGCACCTGCAACCATTAAAGTCAAAATTATTGCTCCACCGGAGCGTAAGTATTCCGTCTGGATTGGTGGCTCAATTCTTGGATCGCTATCCACTTTCCAAGCACTCTGGATAACCAAAGAAGAATACGATGAGTCTGGCCCGGGTATCGTTCACAGGAAATGTTTCTGAAAGGGGAACTTGTTACAAACATGAAGGAAAATCTCTTCTCAAGTGGTCACTCACAATTATCTCTTCAAAAGGATCGAGCTCGTTACGATCATAGAATGTTATCTTCTGGTTTCTACTGCATATTTTTATTTTTATTTTAGGTCTTTCCTTTGGCATATGGAATTTTAACATAATACACCACATATATCATATTTTTCCTAATTGGAGTGACATATATATAATTATTGCACTTTATTCAACGTGGTAATAAAATGAAAATCAAACTTACACGTACTGTTTTTTTTTTTTACCTTCAAATATATATCTTCTCATGGTAAGCCGAAGTAAAACGCAAAGTTACATCTTACGTTGGCGTTGCTTTTGTTCACTTGTAAGTTGTGGCTTAATTTATTAAATGAAGTTTTTGATGCTAATTATATATTACAAAAAATGATAACCACTATTTTCATAAACAATACTAATATAAGTGAAAATATGTTGCATATCAAAACAATTTTCAATGCACAGCAGTTATATGAACATAGGTTTTGAACATAAAAAAGTTTTTCTTTAATTGCAAATGAATGCAGATTATTGATTATGTAAACATTCAGCAGCACATATAATGTACAGACATGCATATTTATAGTGTCCTTTACGTATGCAACATGAATATCTTTAAAGTACACAGATGTAAAAGATGTTATACCTTATTCCAGCTCATGTGAGTTTCTCAAACGGAGCTTCATAATTTAAAATAACAGTAATATAGAAATAGGATTTTGAGTGTTAAACCAATCTTGGCCACGGACCATCCGGCGTTAAGAAAAAGTTAATATTTTGAAGACCTAAGTAAGCCTATCCTAACAATCTTTATAAATTGGAGGGTGCCAAAACAGACGTGCAAAGATGTCAGCACCCATATAGCATCGTCAAATAGTACCATTCCGTTAAAAAATATATACTCCGTGAGGATGGTAATACATTTCAAAGCCATACAGAGTACGATGATTCTGTTTTGTTAAAGATACAATTACAATTCTCGACCATTTCAATATTCTCAAGAGAATTTTTTTTTTCTCAAGAATATCCACATGAAACATTCATTCCTTTTTATTTTCTACAATGAACAAAATCAGTAAAAGTACTCACTGTCATTGAGTTGTAGTCACCGTGGCTCAAACGGTAGCGTCCGCGACTTTGAGGCGTCAGGTCGAGGGTTCGCGCCCCGTCACGGTCTGAGGTTAGCAAGGGCATGCACTCAGGGTAACGATTGCATCTGCCAATCCAAGTCCTTCGCAAGAAGGCAACCGTCCTAGCCCTTGGTAGAAAAGGGGAGTCCGTGACATAAAACCGGAACTTACTGTTATCGGATTATTGATTAGAAATCCTGCATGACCAATGATGGATGAAGTTGAAGACCAATTGCAAAAGGAACTGAAAACGCTTTCATTATCAGGAAAACATAGTGCATTGACCTTCACAATGTGGAGATTTTATAATAATTTTTTAATCCGCTGCAAACGCCCATTAAGGCATTCAGTTTTGGGATATTTTCTCTTAATACATTCACTAATGATTATTTTCGCTCAATAACAGTACTCATGACTCTTGTGTGTTAGCTTGTTTGTTACATAGTGATAAATGTCAAAGAAATCTTCTTTTCAAGAATTTAGTAGAAACTGTATCTTCTTGACTTTACTCAGAGCTCTTTAGATGAACAATTAAGGACAAACTAACTACATGAAGCTCCTCGAAGGATAGTTTGCCTCTTCATCTAACAACACAGGGTGGCCAAATCTAAGTGTCATGAAAAAGAGACCATTCAAAATATTCATTTTCACTGAACGTGAATGAAGTGAGTAACAATGAAAATAGGAATTACTATGGGTAGCCTTCATATAAAAATCAAATAAGACCCCGCCAATGCTCGCCTTAATTGGACATGTATCTTAAAAGAAAAAGAAAAAAAGGACTCTGCCTATTTCATTCTTCTTCAATAGGGAACTGGAGAGATTTCTCTAACCTATTTAGCTCAGTCCTAGCTAAGCCCTTCTCAAACACAGCAAATATATCATCAACTTACCTCCTCCAAACAATCAAGCCTCCCATCCTGGCAATAATATTTGGTACTGACCTAATGTCATAACATTAAAAAGTTAACTTAGCCAATACAGGAGGACCCCTAAGCTACCTCCGTTATATATATATATATATATATATATATATATATATATATATATATATATATATATATATATATATATATATATATATATATATATATATATATATTATATATATATATATATATATATATATATATATATATATATATATATATATATATATATATATATATAATATTGATAGTCCGATTCCTTTTGGTGGGAAGGGGAGCTAGAGGTAAGGGTAAAGCTGATGACATAGATCAATCTATATCCCATTTCAGGGGCAGATATCGGATAAGAGATACTTCTCAGTACACGAGATCAGCACAACCATACCTGAGGACAATGGTAGGCGTAACCAAGGCGTTCTCTTCGTGTGAGGCAACAACAGCAACAGTAACAAACATGGATTCGGTTTTACGTCACGAACTCCCTTTTCTACTAAGGGCTAAGAGTCGGAAAAGAGCTTTGCCACAGGGGACTGCAACGGTATCACGAAAATGCTTTCAGTGGAAAGTTAAGGCTTGATACTGTGTCATTAATCACTAAAAACATTTACTCTACTGTGGGTTTCATTGTATTTTCATCATTATCATTCTACTAATCGTAATCAAGATGAGTGCATAGATAAATCACCTTCACAAAGACCTGATTTCTTAAACAGTGTAAACCTAGGATACCATATTGTTAGTTAGCTAGACACACACAAATGAATTTCATAAACGCATCTGACGCGGTTCGGTGTATGTCTAGGATCCCTCCATGGGGGGATCCTAACCATACAGAGAACCGCGTCAGATGCGTTAATGAAATTCATTTGTGTGTGTCTAGCTAACTAACAACATGGTATCCTAGGTTTACACTGTTTAAGAAATCAGGCAAAAGACTTGATTTTTACCATGGCCTCACTGATTTAAACTTCTTTGTCATCCTTGAAAAGTGGCAAAGCCATTTCATTATACTTTAAATTATATTTTAGCTAACAATTAAATCTTGTATTATAATTTCTATGTATCAAATAATTCTAAATACGACTAAGCCTACAGCTTTCACAGGTGCTCTCTCTCTCTCTCTCTCTCTCTCTCTCTCTCTCTCTCTCTCTCTCTCTCCTCTCCTCTCTCTCTCTCTCTCTCTCTCTCTCTCTCTCTCTCTCTCTCTCTGTACTAGCCTGCAGGCTAGTACAGTGGTAACGCGCTGGCTTCGCATTCACGAGGTCGAAAGATCGGTTCCCGTTCAAGACCGAGAGTTTAAGCTGTTTATTGGCAGGAACTGCTGTGGTTGGAGACCACAGTGGGGGGTTGGGGCTTGCCCTGGCTGACGTAAACCCATTGTATTGAAATGGAAATAAAGTTTGTTTGTTTGTTTTGTTTGTTTGTTCTCTCTCTCTCTCTCTCTGTATATATATATATATATATATATATATATATATATATATATATATATATATATATATATATATATATATATATATATATATATATATATATATATATATATATATATATATATACCTTGGCTGTTTCCCCCTTTAATTGGGGGGTAGCCGACATCAAGAAAGGAAAACAAAGTAGGGGAATGACCGTATTCCCTGCGTGTCGTAAAAGACGACTAAAAGTGGACGGGGCGGGGGGACTAGGAATCCCCCCCCCTTGTATCAACCTCCTGCGAGACGTCATATATATATATATATATATATATATATATATATATATATATATATATATATATATATATATATATATATATATATATATATATATATATATATATATATATACACAGTAAATCGCTTTATCAGATTTCATACTTTTCTCCACAGTAGTTAAATAATCACGCCTGACAAAGAAACAAAACTGGCTTTACAGTTGATACTAGGTGGAGAGCATGACGCCTAAAACGGCAAACAACATCAAATACAAGAGTGCCTCCATAGGTAATGGGAAAGAATGCAGAAGTTGCCTGAAGAATTTGAAGAATATTACATAAGATGTTTTGTTTAATATTTTTTTCCAAGCCTTTTGGAAAACTTTTTGGTTCTTCACCATCTTACCGTAGATTTTCTTTTATATCGATAGGAATGTATAATAGAGCAATTGATCAAAATGTGTGCACGAGGCTAGATAATATTAATAACTATTAATATTTCATATACAATGACACTAAGCATAATGTCTTATATGCAGTGCCACTGGGCAATATATCTTATACAGTGACACTGGGAATATATCTTATATACAGTGTCACTGTGCAATATATCTTATATTGCAGTGGCACTGGACAATATACCTTACAAACCATGATACAGTGACACTGGGCAATATATCTTATACTGCAGTGGCACTGGACAATATACCTTATATACCATGACACTGGGCAATATATCTTATATGCTGTGACAAAAGACAATATATCTTACATACAGAGACAGTGGGTAGTATATATTATATAACCATGACACCGGGCAATATGTCGTATATACAGTGATACTGGACAATATACCTTATATAACACTGATACTAGGTATTATATCTTATATGGAGTGACACTGAGTAGTTTGTCTTATATAACAATGACACTGGGCAATGCATCTTATATACATTGACGATGGTCAATATATCTTATATTCAAGACACTGGGCAATATATCTTATATACAATGGCACTGGACAATATATTTCATATACAAAGATACTGGGCAATACATCTTATATACATAGTCAGTGACTCGTCACGCCTGATAATCAAGACCAAAAGCACAGTCACATTGAAATCCTAAATACTTTTATCTCTTGTCACTGGTAGAGCTAATTACACGATAAGAGAGATATCTGAAACTAACTGTAAACAAAAAATGAAAGCAAAATGCCCAAATAAAAAAAGATGCAGTTTCAAAAGGTAAAAAAAAACAACAACAAAGATCCCTCCTTCTTGCCATTATCATACAGTCATTAATGAAAGAAAATTATATAATTAATAAACAATGAAAAAAGAAGAAAAGAAAAAAAATATAGTGAAAAATAAAAGATTTTCAATAAAGATATAAAAACAAGTGTAATCAATTCCTCTATTTTTTTTTTTAAATCA
>JAXCGZ010011717.1:62500-65000 GCA_037179515.1 Halocaridina rubra
TCATTCCTAAGTATAGCAGATATAAGCTATAAGATTGGATTCCTTTTAACCTTCTGTGGTGTAGTGGTAGCGCCTTGACTTAGTAATCATAAGTCCTAGGTTCGAGTCCCGGTCGGGGTAAAAAATGATTCATGTTTTCACATATGTAATGTGCTTATTTGGTTATATATATATAATATATATATATATATATATATATATATATATATATATATATATATATATATATTACTTGGATATGGGCTCCCTAACAACGAAATTATAAATCTTAATCATAAGGCAAAATACTAATATTACGAATTTTCTTATCAACATTCTAGAGGAATATATAGCTGACACTACTGTTACATCTGATGTAACCAACATATATTCCGCATACTGCAGCTATGGAAGACTGTTTGCGTGTGTCTGTTGGTGCATATGAGTGTGTTTGAGTGCAAATCGATTAAGACTTTCTTTAATCATTGAAAGCATTTTTTGTTAATATCGTTAATTTAGCATATTAGGGGCAAGACTAGTGTGTGTGTAAATTGAGTAAGCATTTTTATACGTTGTGTGATATTTACTTGCTAGTATCGAATGTCCTGCCATTGTATTCGTATTTCAAGAAAAAACATACAAAAAGAACCTATGGTTCCGTTCACGGAATCCCTGGCCTATTTTTTTTTTTTTTAGAGAGAGATTTTGGGTGTACGTATTGGAGTATGTGCATCCGTGTGTGTAGAGAATAAATTACCCAATAATGTGTATACATTTCAAATTGTTTTTATTCATAGTAAGAATCTACATAATTTCAGCAAAGATATAATAATATTCGCTTCAAAGGAATTCAGACTTAGAAAGGATGATAGAGGATATTATCCTATGAAAACCAGACGAGAATGACGATATCAAAGTTTTCAACACCTCGTTTGGTATATTAAAGGATATTAATTATTTGTTGGCACTGTGCCCACTGGAAACTCCGTTGGGGGAGGTGACCAGCTTACCTGTCAGAAAATCCGAGGCGGTGATTGGATCCTGAGCCTCTTCAATACGTTGCTTAATCCTGAAACTATGTTAGGGTTGGCTGCAACTAAATATTTTACGTGTCACTGTTTTTGGCTAAGGGATACTTTGATTACCTGTGGAAAGGCTTAACCCTGGCTGTCTCTCTATATAAAGGGGATGTGGCACACTTTTCAGTTAGTCTCTCGAAGGGCTCCCTGAGGGTAGGTGGACTCTCTTATCAGGAACTCCAAACAAATATAACAGGACAGGACTCTGTTGTATATCGTGTTCGTGTCCTTGTAGTGTTTGTAGTGGGAATCGTGATAATCAAGATTTTAATACGACCGGTCTTAAAGATTGTAAAATAAGATGCACGTAGTCTGGAAGCAGTTCACAAAAGCGCATAAACGATTTAACTCTTAAACTCTCTCCGTTTATAGTGAAAATGCTGTGGAGGGAACTCCGGGTCACATCTATGAAATTTTATCTTGAGGATCAATTTTGAGTGGTAGAATTAACATCTCCCCTGAAATTTCTTATTAGAATGGATGGGGGGCACAGCAGCCTAATGTTACCAAATCCTGAATATTTTCTTGCCCATGTGAATCACAATGAAAAACACAACCTCTACCAAAGTAATTTTGGTCGATTTATGGGTTACTATTAACCGTCATTATGAGGGTGGACACAGACATGTTTGAGATGAGGCACACAGGTTGGATGCCCTTCTAATGCCCCGAAATAGGTTTGGTCGTGGATCTGTCAACTAAAGAATCGAGTGCTTTAACCACTGCGTTACCGTGGCCCCCAATATCTCTACCATTGTTATCAAGTATAAATAGTCATATCTTGAATCTCTCGAATCAATTAAGTACATAAACGAGAATTATAACTGGTTTGGCAACGACCATTTTTGTATGTTATCGATATATAATTTCGAGCAAATAATGAGTAACAACATATACTAATTTTTATTTTTATCTGAGTATACGGATCATCTCTTTAAATACGCTTATTTGCTGCAAAATAGCTACAAGAGTAGTTGTATATATATATATATATATATATATATATATATATATATATATATATATATATATATATATATACACACGGTGAAACCCCAATTGGAATAGAGTGGCTGAGCCAAAGAACACATTCTCCATAAGCCGATACTAAAAAAAAAAAAAAAAATAGACTGGAGTTGATATAGCATTGCTTCAATGAGCCGAGTAATCGTAATTATCTACTATTTGCAACATTATTCTAATAAGTTTGCAAAAACAAAAATTAATATTGAATATATCAAGTCAAAATGCTTCACAAAGCAAACAAGAAAAAATTCAAATAAGTAAATATGTTCATAAAGCATCATAACTACTAGTGTTTCCACTCTTATGAAAAATTATTGTTATAAAATGTAATCAATACATTAACCTTAAAAGAAAACAATAAGAAAAAATAATGGCGCATAAAAGGATTTTATATTAAACGCATTTTGTCTACTTCA